>CAIGRN010131127.1:0-15502 GCA_903798345.1 Fraxinus anomala
TGTTGAATGTTGATAATTTGTAAATTGTAGAGTAGAGAAGGAGAGTAAATTGAGTAATATTGGTGAGAAAAAATGTTGAATAGGGATGGGTATTTATAGAGAAAAAATTGAAAAAAAAATAAATAAATAAAATAAAAAAAAAGTCAGTGACCGTTTGGTCACTGACTGAAAATCAGTGACCAATTTTCAGTCAGTGACCAAACGGTCACTGACTTTTATTTTATTTATTTTTTTTTTTAAATTCAGACGAGCCCACTAGCCGAGCGGCTCGTGGGCTCGGCGAGCAACTCGCCGACTTGACGAGCCGAGTCGGCTCGGCTCGTCTATCGAGCCTGCCCGCTCGGCTTGTACTCGTTTCCCTTTTTTTACGAGCCCGAGCGGCTCGTGGGCGGCTAATGAGCCGAGCGGCCGAGCCGATGAGCCGCTCGGCTCGATTGCCACCTCTAGGAGGAATGAAGAAACTTCGGAAGAAGAATAGAAAAATTCTCTGTAGGTGTAGGCAACACGCTTTGGTCATGGCACCAGCTGTTGTATAAGAAAATTTTCTTTTAGATTAGATTAATGAATATCTAATGTTCCTAAATTTTCTTATATTATTTAAGCCATGATCAGATAAGGGAATTCAACATTTACGTAACTTTGAAACAATTCCGGAATAGTGTAATTATGAGTAAAGTTTAAATAACATTATATATATAATTCAAGATGTTGGATTTTTCATGTCAGATTCTTAATTACTTCTCTACTTAAAGATGAAAAGGACAATTTCACTGTAACTTGCTAAAAGGAAGCATTCCTATTGCTTGGATATGCAAAAGAAAATAAAAATCTTGTGCTTGACCCGTATAAACTCCACCATATTACTTCAATTGGGTGATAAAATACTTTATGGTAAAAAGAAAAAAAAAACTCTTGATAGCATAGCCAATGTTACGGTCAAATCATTTTTAATCCACACATTCGTGCGACCCACAAGTACTAGCCCACTTATCCACTAATTTCTATCTATTTATTTTTAAAATGTTTATAAATACTCTCAAACAAGCTTATAGTTTCTTTCCCTATCTCATTATCAATTTCCTTCTTCCCATCCTGTAATAGTTTACAAGATGCTCCAACTTTTTATGTTGATTGCATTAGTTTAGGCTCCTTATCTAAGATCCCTTGTCACTACATGCGTCAATTAACTCCACGGGATCCTTTTTTAACAGATAGAAAGGGTACATTGTTAGGATTTTAAGTGCCATAATTATTCTGTTGCATTTCTTTTCTTAGACAAAAAATATGAGTTCTGAAAGAATTAATCATTACCTGTATACCAAAAGCATGGAAGTGATTCCAGTACATTATCAGGATTTTAAGTGCCATAATTTTTCTAGTGCATTTCTTTTCTTAGACAAAAGACACAAGTCCTGAAAGAATTAATCATTACCTTTAAACCAAAACATGGAAGTGATTCCAGTATATTAAAGTTAATTTGTTTTGAGTATGCCTGATTGTCCTATTTCTTGACTGTAAATGATTTTTTTACTTGCAATGTGGTATCAGCACATTACTTTAAAGAAATTTTAATGAATGAGTTCCATTCTTAGTAGTGATGATCAAAGTGATTTTAAGGATATATTAGAATTTTGGTGTGACCTGAATTCGTTGTTGAAGTAATTGAAGAATTCTAATTGAAGTGCGCATTAAGAAAAATTCAATTTGGAATGCTATTGCAGTCCTATTTCAAGTTGAAGTTCTATTTTTGAAGCCCATTGAGAGTTGGAAATTGGTATTGGACTTGAAGAAAAGTTCGGGATGGAGAAAACAATTTGGAAAAAAAATATTCTGGGCAGAACGCTAGGCGCCGCAGCTCCGGGCATGTGCGCTGCAGCGCAACCTGACTGTTTTGAGTTTTTCGCGTTTTTCTTTCCTTTTTCGTTATGGACTCGATTTTTTAGCATCCTACTTCATCAACAACTGTACTAGGATGGTTTGGACGTCTCCTACATATTCCCTATAAATATTAGGTTCTTATATACAATTTCATAAATGTGAGAAAATAGATTACTAGCTTTTAGAATCAATTGTATATTTCTTCATTATTGTTCATGAGTTAATAAAATCTCCTAATTCCTCTACCAAATTTTCTTGTCTTTTATTTTTTTCCTTATGATCAAATATTTCATTATTGTGCCATATAACTTCAACATCTCTATTCGATGGTTGGTTTCATAACAAACAATATCAGAGCGCCAGGTTCAGCAGTTTCGCGAGAGCCCAGTATTTGATTTGTTTGAGATTTTTTGTTCTTAATGACTTCCATGAAGTATGAAATTCCTCTTTTGGATCAGAGCACTAGATTTTCGCTATGGTAGGTTAAGATGCGTGCAGTACTTGTGCAGTTGGATTTGGATGATGCATTGTTGTGGATTGCCTAGATGCCCGCAACTTTGATCGCAGAGGAGAAATTACGAAAGGATAAGAAGATAATTTCTCACATTCGTCTTCATCTATCGAATACCATTTTTCAGGATGTTTTGAAAGAGGGTTCTATAGCTGCTTGTTGAAATTAGAGCAATTGTGCATGACTAAAAGTTTGACAAGCAAATTGCATCTCAAGCAGTGTTTATACTCATCAAATGGCAGAAGAAGGATCATTGGAAGATCACCTGACAGACTGTATTTAAAGAGATCGTCGCTCATCTGGAAACTTTGAAAGTAAAGTATGATGAAGAAGATTTGGCCTTGATCCTATTGTGTTCGTTGTCCGCTTCGTTTTCTTCATTTCGAGACACAATCTTGTATAGTCATAATACTCTCACCATTGAGAAGGTGTATGATGCATTGTTCTCAAAAAAGAAGATGAAGCATCTGGTTTTAGAGGTAAGAGATTGAGAATGCTTTGTTGCTCATAATAGTTCTAGAAGGGGTAGATCGAAGTTTAAGTTCAGTACTTCTGCAAGAAGAAGGGGCACTTGAAGAATGATTGTTACAAATTGCATAATAAAGAAATGTTTATTGCAAGTCGATTTGGGAAGCAATCAGAGACTTCAGGTGAAGCAGACCTCGCACAAAACATTGTAAGTGAGGTTGACTATTTCTGACATCGAGTCTAAACCAGAGGATGATTGGAGTCTGGATTCAGTGTGTGTGTTTCATGTGTCCTAATAAGGACTTGTTTATTACATATGAAATCGTTTTCAAAGGTGTCGTAGTTATGGGAGATAATAGCTATTGGATGGGACAATTAGAACTCTTGGCCAGGTTCGACGTGTTCCGAATTTGAAGAAGAATCTCATCTCGTTGTCTATCCTTGATTCAAAGGGTGATGAGTTCTTTGGTGAAGGTGGAGTTTTGAAGGTTTGTAAGAGTGCTCATGTTGTATTGGATGAACAAAAAATATCTCAATTATACATCTTACAAGGTCGTGTAGAATCTAAAAGAGTCAATCAACACATGTTCAGTATCGTGGTGGACATTCAGTTTGATGCAATATCTTTTGGAGCTCGTAAAGGGTTGGATTTGGAGAATACTGCTCAGTGGAGTTCATAAAATGTGGATAATGCCGCTTTGTCACCATCACCTGTGGTACCATTGTATTCAATTGTTAGGGATAGACTCAGTGGAAAAAGGTATGTGGATACTGATTTTGTTGAGCATGCTTTCAGCATTGTAGAAGGTATACAATCTTGCAAAAGGCTTTCTTTAAAAGCATTTGAACTTGATTATGCTTTGGGGTGTGTTACAGCCCAATTTGGTGAATTTTAAAATCATTATAATTCTTTGGGAATTTGAGATGATTCTGTAGAGTATTTTTTGGATTCATTGGAAGAGGTAGAGTATTTTGTGTTTTGTTGGAAAAATTAGTTTTTGTTATTGTTGAAGAGACGGTTCATTCCTTACAGACGGATTTTCTTTTTCCAAGTGGTGAATATTTTGGAGCTTTGTTCGTTGCTGTGGAATTCGTGTCAAGGTAGAGATTGTTAGAAGTTGGGTGTAACCTGAATTCCTTGTCGAAGTAATTGAAAAATTCTAATTGAAGTGCACGTCAAAAAGACTTCAGTTTGGAATGCTATTGGAGTCATATGTCAAGTTGAAATTCTATTATGGAAGCCCATTGGGAGTTGGAAATTGATGTTGGACTTGAAAAAGAGTTCGAGATGGAAAAAAACAATTTGGGAAAAAATTTTAGGGCGCCCGGAGGTGTACGTCGTGGCGCCCCTGACCTGTTTCGAGTTTTTCGCGTTCTTCTCTCATATTTTGTTTTGGACTAGATTTTTTGGCATTCTACTTCATCAACAACTCTGCTAGGAGGGTTGGACGTCCCCTACATATTCTCTATAAATATTTGGCTCTTCTATATAATTTCATAAGTAAGAGAAAATATATTACTAGCTTTTAAGATCAATTGTATATTTCTCCATTATTATTCATGAGTCAATAAAATTTTCTTTTTTTGCCATATTTTTTTGTCTTCTTTTATTCTTTTATTTGTAATCAAATACTTCATTATTGTGCCATATAACTTCAACACCTCAATCCGATGGTTGGTTTTATAACATGATAGGTCTTAAAGAGTTCTCAATATCTTCATAGGCAAACTGAAACTATGACAAGGGTGCTTTGAAAATTTTGGATTGGAGGATTTGGTGAAGAATGAAGTCAAATTTCAAGTTCTAAAGCCATTCTCTCGATAAATATATATTCACAATGTAGATAAAGATGGCAAAAACCCATTTTAAGTTGTCCGTGGAAATAGAAGATAGAAGTTGTTAACATGAACCAGAATTTTCATATATGGCAAAAGGCGAAGGATTGTATTGGTGGCTGGTCTGGTCTCATCCAGCAATGATGACCGAAAGAAGTTTTGAGGGAAATTGGTTTATTGCTGTAATCACTCTGTTGAGTATATTCAATTTTCTTGAAGCCAATGTGATGAAATTTCGTTGAAAATATTTAATGATGCTACATATTTGGGTTTCTTTGGATTGTAAGCAAAGCTTTTTAGATTTTTTGATGCTTGTCGCAGGCAGAGTTCATGAAAGGCTAGTTATAAGGCCCATTTATATTAGTTTCTTTTCTTTGTAAACAAAGCTAGATTCTGCTTGATATATTTTTACAAGGTTCTTTAGCCAATGGAAAAATGGTACCTAAATGGTTGTGTTTGTGAATTAAACTGTACTCGTGTGTACAATATAACATGGTTTGGATGGTTTACTATGCTGAGAATTCCCAATCTGTATGATGTCATTGCCAGATCGGCTCATCAAGAGACACAAATGTGATTATCATTTATTACACTCCATTGGCCAAAAACTGAATTTGTTTTGACTTTCACCTCAAATGGTATTCCTTCATCATATTCTGTATTGGTGGATTTACCTTTTAGTTTGTATGGAATAAGGTTTTGTTGGTTGTTATACATTTAACTTTTAGTTAAAAGCTTCCAAATGGTATAAACATCTGTTGTGTCTTTTATTGATCTACTTCTGCTCATGTTAATTGAATTAACTGGAATATGTTTGTAGTTCTTATCAAACAATTTGAATTTCAATCTAATTTGACTTTTAAATTAAATATTTTGCAGGAGACATTCATGGTCAATATTCTGATCTTCTTAGACTCTTTGAATATGGCGGATTACCCCTCAAATCTAATTACTTATTCTTGGGGGATTACGTGGATCGTGGGAAGCAAAATCTGGAAACAATCTGTCTGCTACTTGCCTATAAGATAAAGTATCCTGAAAACTTCTTCCTTTTGAGGGGAAACCATGAATGTGCATCGGTAAATCGTATATATGGATTTTATGATGAGTGCAAAAGAAGATTTAATGTGAGACTCTGGAAAACATTTACAGATTGTTTTAATTGCCTACCTGTGGTAGCTGTTATAGATGAAAAGATACTGTGCATGCATGGAGGACTCTCTCCTGATCTGCATGATCTGGATCAAATTAGAAATATGCAACGTCCAATGGATGTTCCAGAAACTGGTTTACTTTGTGATCTACTATGGTCCGATCCCAGTAAAGATGTTAAAGGGTGGGGAATGAGTGATAGGGGAGTGTCCTATACATTTGGTCCTGATACGGTAACCGAATTCCTTCAAAAACATGATCTTGATCTTATATGCCGTGCCCATCAGGTTTAAATGTTGATTTTTCCTACTATTCTACAGTAATATACAATCCCTGTGACTAATTGGCCGTTTAATTTACTACAGGTCGTTGAAGATGGTTACGAGTTTTTTGCTGATAGACAGCTTGTCACAATATTCTCAGCCCCCAATTACTGTGGAGAATTTGACAATGCCGGTGCCATGATGAGTGTGGATGAAACTTTAATGTGCTCATTTCAAATACTGAAGCCTGCGGAAAAGAAGCCAAGATTTGGATTTGGGAGCAGTACTACAGCTAAACGAGGAACTCCTCAAACAAAAACAATGGTAAATTTATTCTCTGTCTAGAAATATATCTATGATGTTAATTTAATTGAATTGAACATGTATGAAGAAAGTTTGAGAAGTCGTGTGCAAATAAAGTAAGCACAGAGCCCAAAAATCAGGGTTATGCTGACAAGAAGCATTTTGGAATGTATGCTTTGATAAAATTTGCCCGAGTTATCACTAAATTTAATCTTCACACATTACATTTTCTCTCTCTCTTTATCCGTATGTTTTCAAAGAATATGGAAAAATACATCACAGAATACTGAAACGAAAAAGTTTTTCAGATTTCTTTATTTATATGTTGCGTAAGAAAGCTGTAAGGGTTGATATTGGAGTTTTATTGAAAATATGTTTCACTTGTGTTACATTCAAGCCATTGCCATTAATGTTGACATTGTTTCTCAATAGTTTTCAGTGTATTTAACCTGATCAGCTTTTGAGGGTATAGATCTCCCTCTTCCTCGAATATTATTTCCTTCAATGTGTATAATTTATATCTAAAGAAAGACTACTATACTTTTTCGGGATAGAATATTAAGCCCCTATTTGGCACCTGTTTACAATCGGTCTAACCACTTTTTATCTACATATTTTGTGGTATCTACAAGTATTATTCATTTATTGATGCAGCACGAAAAGAGTTAAAAGTCTATTCAAGACGAAAGGCTACGATTAAGTAGAATTGAAATTTGGTGTTATCTATCTTTTATTTTAGTTTATCTAGATAGAAAGAAAGTTTGTTTAGTTGCAAAGTCCTTCACTATATAAAGGGACTTAAGAAATTGTTTTCAACAACCTTGATTATAAGAATAAAAACTGATTTCTATTTGCACTCAATTCTTCCCTTTGATCCCCTTTTCTCCTTACCATGTTGTTCTTTATCAAGTTTGTGCATTTCCTGCATCAATTTGGTGTCAAAGCAATTCGTTCTCCTTTGGCCTACACGTTCACACGTTCATAAATCTAAAAATTTCTCCAATCGTCGCCTTCCACCATCCACCCAAGCCATACAACAACCTTTGGACATCAAAACGTGAAAAACAACACAAAAAGAATAAAAACATTCATCTGAGCAGCAGCAGTTTTTTGTTTTTAACATTATTTTATCTCAGTTAATCAAAAATTAATAATAATAGTAGTAGATTGTTCTCTGCGTTAGTAGTTTTTACACCCAAAATAAATAAATAAATAAAAGTTAATAGTGTTGCTGTTTCATATTACTACTGTAGATCACATTTATGCTGCTGTTCTTCAAAGGTCCCCCCTCCCCAACCCCCACACACACAAACCATGGGTAAATTACATAATTCTAGTTGTTTAAAGATTACAATTCAAAAATCAGGACTGAAGCTTCATAATTCATAAATCAGGTATCAATATAATAATTAAACATTAAATATTTCACCCTAATAATTCCAATCCCTCCAAACCATTTCTCGAGCTTCTCTCTCCCTTCTCTCTATACTTTACCTAGTCGGCATCGCTGCAAGAATGTTACCGTCTACAAGAAGTCCTTCAGGGATTCTGTTATTCACAGCCTGGTCGAGGAGGTGGATCGAGGGCTGATTTCACAATAAGTCCTCTGGCGATTCCGTCGTTGCAAGAAAGGTCCACCGGTATGGGCTCCTCAATTTGAGCGTCGATGCGGCAAACTGTGCGCTCCCTCGCTCAGATCTTAGTCGTTGCACAGCGTTCAATCGCAGTGGTGGTAGGTGTGTGGATGTGGGTGGTGTTGGTGTGGTTGTGGGCTGACGGTGTGGTGATGGTGGTGCAGTGGATCTAGGTAGGACGACGATGGTGGTTGTTTGCAGTGGTGATTTAGGTGGTATTGGTGAGGTTGTGTGGTGATGGTGGTGCGGTGGATCTAGGTAGGACAACGGTGGTGGTAGTTGGCAGTGGTGATTTGGGTGGTATTGGTGAGGTTGTGTGGTGGTGGTGATGGTGATGGTGATGCGGTTGATCTAGGTAGGACGTACGGCGATGGTGATGGTAGTGGCGTGCTCGTATTGGGAGTGGTGACTCTGGATTTGGCTGGGGGATACTGCTCTGGGTGTTTAAAGTTGTTAATGGTGGTGGCAGCGACGGCAGTGAGGTGGTGGTAAACTATTAAATAGTTAATATGTGAGTGGTTGGTGGTTGAGGTTGTTGTTCGCCAGAAGTCCTTCAGGGATTCTGCTATTCACAACCTAGTCGAGGAGGTGGATCGGGGGCTGATTTCACAATAAGTCCTCTGGCGATTCCGTCGTTGCAAGAAAGGTCCACCGGTATGGGCTCCTCGATTTGAGCGTCGATGCGGCGAACTGTGCGCTCGTTCGCTCAGATCTTAGTCGCTGCACAGCGTTCAATCGCAGTGGTGGTAGGTGTGTGTGGATGTGGGTGGTGTTGGTGTGGTTGTGGGCTGACGGTGTGGTGATGGTGGTGCGGTGGATCTAGGTAGGACGGTGGTGGTTGTTGGCAGTGGTGATTTAGGTGGTGTTGGTGAGGTTGTGTGGTAATGGTGGTGCGATGGATCTAGGTAGGACAACGGTGGTGGTGGTGGTTGGCAGTGGTGATTTGGGTGGTGATGGTGATGGTGATGCGGTGGATCTAGGTAGGACGTGCGGTGATGGTAGTGGCGTGCTCGTGTTGGCAGTGGTGACTTTGGATTGGGCTGGGGGATACTGCTCTGGGTGTTTAAAGTTGTTAATGGTGGTGGCAGCGACGATAGTGAGGTGGTGGTAAACCATTAAATAGTTAATATGTGAGTGGTTGGTGGTTGAGGTTGTTGTTCGTAGATTGGATCTAGGAGTTGGGAATTTTTTTCAGATCAATGCCGTAAAATGGTGCGTGTTGTGGGTGTGATGGTGGTGGGACTGTCGGTGTGCGATGGTATTTACTTGATGTGGTGTGTGGTGGGTTGACAATGGTGGTGGCAGTCGACGGTGGTGCAGGTGGAGGATCTGGTGATTTTTTGTTTTTCTATAACTAAAAATATAATATGTGACCAACCATTTTGTTATCTGTGACCTAAAAATTATATAATTTGTGATCATGAAAAAATCTGTGACCAACTAATTTGAAAGTCAGTGACTGTGTGACCTATAAATTTTGATCTGTGACCAACGAACTAAGTGACCTATTAATTTTGAAATCTGTGACCAATGAATTAATTGTGACCTAGAAATTTTTTGAACTGTGACCGTAAAATAATCTGTGACGTATAAAAATTATTATTTGTGGCTGTCTAAATTGTAAATCTAGAAGAACCAACTAGACATGAGGGAGTTGAAAACCAGCAAAGTGAATGTGATACAAAGGATGCAGGAGTTGAGGCAAATATCCAAGGTGAAATTCAGAATACATGACATCAGATGGTTACTAGAAGTAAGGCTGGAATTTTCAAACCAAAAGTTTACATGAATCAGGCACTGGAAAAATTGGCAGAAACTGAGCCATTGACTGCTGGTTAAGCACTGCAGAGTGACAGTTGGAAAAAGGCTATGCAAGAAGAATGCAATGCCTTAATGAAGAATGAAACCTGGACATTGGTACCACCTAAAGTTGGAATGAAGATAATTGGTAACAAATGTGTGTTTTGATTGAAGTTTGATTTAGAAGGCAGAGTACAAAGGCATAAAGCAAGATGAGTTGCCAAAGGTTCCTTCAAACACCTAGAGTAGACTTTGGTGAAACATTTAGTCCTGTTGTTCAAGCATCAACTCTGAAAATTATTCTAACACTTGTTGTGTCTAAGGATTGGGAGATCAGATAAGTTGATGTGAATAATGTCTTTTTGAATGTCAAGTTGAATGAGGTAGTTTATATGAGTTAGCTACAATAATTCATAGATGAAAAAAAAAATCCTTGTTTTGTGTGTAAGTTGGATAAGGCCATGTACGGATTAAGACAGGCCCCAATAGCCTGGCATGAAAAGCTGAAGAATACTCTGTTAGAATGGAATTTCAGACAGGCAAAGGCTGACAATTCATTGTTCTTTTTAGAAAATGAAAGAGAGGTATTGTTTGCACTAGTTTACGTAGATGATATAGTGATAATTGGTAACAATAATCAACAATTGCATAAATTTGTTGATAATTTAAACACCTGTTTTGCCCACAAGGATATGGGAAGGCTCAGTCAATTCTTGGGAATAGAGGTGCATAGAGATAAAATTGGGCTATACTTGACTCAAACAAGTTATGAAGGATACAACTTTGTACAGAAGTGCAATTGGTGGTCTTCAATACCTGACTCATACAAGACCAGACATCACCTACTCCGTTAACAGGTTTAAGTCAATTTCTTCAAGCTCCAACTAATGCTCATTGGAAGGTACTCAAGATGATATTTAGATACTTAAATGGTACTTTAAACCATGGGCTTGCTATTCGAAAAAGCGATAGCATTAACATAATAACATTTCCAGATTCTGACTGGGCGTCTTGCCCAGATGACAGGAGGTCAACTGCAGGCTATTGCGTACGCCTTGGAGATAATTTGGTGTCTTTGTGTTCTAAGAAACATGTTGTTGCCATGTCAAGTACAGAGGCTAAATATAGGGTGTTAGCTCACAGTGCATCAGAAATTGCATGGATTCAATCATTAATGAATAAGTTGGGAATATCATAGGGATCAGTTCCAAGTATTTGGTGTGATAATCTAAGTACAAGTGCATTAGCTTCTAATCTGGTTTACCATGCACACACTAAGCTTATCGAGCTCAATGTTCACTTCGTAAGAGATAAAGTCCTAAGATGATAACTGAAAATACACTACTNTAAACCGAATAACATAATTCATTGTACAAGCTGGCGTATATCCTAATTTTCAGGAATTGTGTGCAAAACAGTTAGCAACCTGGCAAACCAATTCTAGAATGATCTTTGTATGTATTTGCTTGTATAGAATTATTATGTATATAAGCTATATGGAATGAAAATGCTCAACAAGAAAAATTATTGATGAACATCCTCAGTTTCAAACTCCACCATCTTCAAAGAAAAGAAGAATCTTACACTACCGTCCCTAGTCAATCACCATTCCACAACCCACATATACACCTTCCACCACCGCGCACCAGTAATCAACTATCTACTGCTTTCATGTACAATTTCAAACACCGGACCTGCAATTTCATCCCCTGATCCTGTCGTCGTTGTCAATCGCGACAGTTGTCTACCTTCGCCTCCGATTCAATCTACCGTTGTTGGGGCCGTCATCAGGGTTCATTCACATCAGAAACCACACAATATTATCTGTAATACGTGATTTTTCAGTCTGGCTTTCTTCAACAACTGCCCTATAGTTCGTGCCGTCTCATTCATTGACATCCAATTCGATAGTCGTCGCCACTACTTCCTTGGACCAGTGCTGTCTTTGTTACTGTCATTGCCATCATCCCAAGTCACTACCTGTACTGTCGCCTCTCATTGTTGGTGTTGATTGGTTTTTTCCACCACCACTGCCATTCATAGCTACTGCCACAGTATTTCGAGTTGCCATCGACCATGTTATTCAACCACCACCTATACACCTTCATCGGATATCTCCATGATTTCGGCCACCTCCATCAGACAGTTGGGGGGACTTGTATTGGTTAGGCTTTTATATTTTGATAAGGTTTATTTTTGCTTTACTTGATTACTTGTCTTTTATTTATGTGATTTTGCATTCATAGCTTAGTTTTATTTCCAAGCTTTTAAAATAATAGCAAAAAAAAAAAAAATGACTAAAAGATCTTGAAAATTCTCACGAGGCCTTTCCCAACAGGTCGCCAACCTCTTAACTGACATGACAACCATAAAATCTGACTTAGCATAACTTAAAGAACTTCTCATGCATTCACTTAGAAACCCAAAAAAATGTTCTATAGATAATATATCTGAATTCTCGACAATAGGTCAAAATGTACATAAAATTGTTCATCACACTCTCGATGATATACTTAACCTTCGTAATCCTAGGCCCCACTTACATAATTTCAAACATATTGAACCTTTTCTCCCTCATGACAACTGCCCTAAATGTCTTCATCCAAATTATGATCAGAATAGGGACCATGTCGATGACATCACTAGAAAAGTAAAAGTAGATGCCCCCAAATTTGATGGCCGCCTAGACTCCGAAGCCTTTCTAGACTAGTTGGATTCCATCGAAGAGTACTTTGATTGGTATCATATGCCTGACTATCAATGCATTCGTTTCACCAAAATGAAACTCGTCAAATCTACTAAATGTTATTGGCAGATGGTGACATGTAACTTAGAATGTTTAGGATAACCTATCACTGTGTGAGGGGAAATGAAAACAAAACTCACTGAAAAATATGTCATGCCTTGCCATTGTTTTCAACTTATAGAATATCTGCTTAACCTTAGACAAAACTTATCGACTGTGCATGACTATAGATCTCGATTCGATGAGTTGTTGCATCGTTCTAGTCTTATGAACCTGAGGACGTAACTATCACCCGGTTCCTTAATGACTTGAGGCCTGATCGCAAACAAGTCGTCGTTCTAAGCCCTTATTCCTTAGAGGATGCTTTTCACAAAGCCATCAAATGTGAACGATACTCTCGACCACCTATTGCTCGACATGGTCCTTCAACCTTCTTCGGCCCTCGCCAATCCCACCCTAATCCATCTACAACTCCTGGTATTGTCCCTATGCCATCCCAGTCTCGCACAATTGTTTGGTCATCATCAAATTCCCCTACACTTTCCTACGAAACCAATCGAAGTCAACCTTTATACTCTACGTTTTTTCGCGTTCCTACCCTTCAATCGTGTGTCATCACTGTCAAAATAAAGGTCATATTGCCTCTCGGTGTCCTCATCGTACCCTCGTCCTCAATTGAGAACCACTACTTCCAACTCCCAAGCCCAATGAATGTTTCACAGTTGACCCTATTGACCATTTAGATGAGGACGTGACCATTTTGAGTGTTACGATAGGGAAGATGTTGTTGTCTCTTTTATGAGATGTATCTTCTCCATCCCTGTGGACTCTGATTTTTGGAAACGAACCTTTATATTCCATACGTACATCCCATGTAACTCTCGCTCTTGCAAACTAGTTATTGATCGAGGTAGTACTATGAATGTAATTTTTACATTAGCTGTGACCAAGTTCGGATTCAAAGTCCGACCACACCCTCGCCCTTTTAAAGTGGTATGGGTTGATAACACTTCTTTACCTGTCACTCATCGTTGTCTTGCATCTCTTAAGTTGGGCTCATTCTATTCAGCTGACCTTTACTGTAACATCCTACCCATGGATGTTGCTCACATTCTTTTGGGCTTTCCCTGACTTTATGATCATGACGTTAGGTACTTTGGGTGTCACATTTACGAATTTGTCCATCACGACAAGTTTATTCGGCTTCTCCCAACTATACCTTCTGACCTCCAAAGAAACTACCACTCAAAGCAAAACCCACTTGTTCTATAGACAATAGGATTCAAAACTCGTCCTAAAAAGACTTTGAGCGTGAGTTTTACAAAAACGGATTGTTGTTCGCCTTAGTTATCAAGGCCTGTTCCCAACCTGCTTCTGGGTCATGTAATGATCACCCCCTTGATGTTACTTCGTTACTAGAGGAGATTATTGACATCACCCCTGATGACCTACCTGATGAGCTCCCTCCTATACATGATATTCAGCATGCTATTGATCTGCTCCCTGGTTTGCAATTGCCTAATCGTTCTCCCTATAGGATGAATCCCGCAGAAATGGTCGAGCTTAATAGACAAATTGAGGCTTTACTATCGATAGGATTTATTCGCCATAGCCTTAGTCCTCGTGCGGCCTCTGTCCTACTTACTCCAAAAAAGACAGATCTTGGCATATGTGTGCCGATAGTCATGCCATCAACAAAATCACTGTTAAAGATAGGTTTCCTATTTCGCACCTCGACGATATGCTGGATTAGCTAGCAGGATTCTTGTGGTTCTCCAATATTGATTTACGAAGCGGTTATCATCAAATTAGGATTAGATAAGGGGATGAATAGAAAATAGCCTTCAAGATCCCTGATGGCTTATACAAGTGGTTAATAATGACTTTTAAGTCAGTTTATCTTAATGTTATCTTTTATTTTAGTTTATATAGATAGAAAGTTTGTTTAGTTGCAATGTCATTCACTATATAAAGGGACTTAAGGAATCGTTTTCACCTACCTTGATTACATGAATAAAAACTGATTTCTCTTTACAATCAATTCTTCCCTTGATTCCTCTTCTCCTTACCTTGTTGTTCTTTATCAAGTTTGAGCATTTCCTACATCACTTATCCATCATTCATTTCTATCTATTTACAATTTAAACCGACTATAAACAACTCCAAACATGCTTTAAAATTGTATTTTCATCTTCCTTTTCATTTGCAATCATTCCTTGGTGCAAAAATAGAATGAGTTCAATTAGCTTGAGAAGATATTCAAGAGAATTGTCACTTGAGATCTAATAGCATTTAGGGTGCAAGGAAAGCTTTGAAATTTTCTGGATCGTTAGTTTGATAGCAGAAATGATATATAGAAGGTTAATTCCAAGTGAACTTGGGAGAGCCTGATAATTCCACCTAATGTATAATATGAGCCAAGCTACTGAGGACTTAGATTATTTAGTCAACAAAGATTTTTTCGACCCTAATTTTTGATTGGGCACAGCGAAAAAGGGGAAGTACTAAGGGTCTGTTCTCTTTGTTGTTTTCAAACCATTTTCAGTTTTTAGTTTTCAAAGACACTGAAAACACGTTTACTTACCTATTGTCAGAAATGAATTTCCAAAAATGAGTTTAAAATTTACAAAGAAAACAGAAAATGCCAAAAAAGTCATTTTGACTGTTTTCAGTTAAAATCAAGCCAAAACTTCAAAATACGGAAAATGGCTAGATCTTGCCAATAGCAGGATAGCTTAGTTGGGAGGGTTATAGATTTTTGAAGGTCACGAATTCGATTCCGTTTTACCGCAATTCAATACAAAGGAATTTCTTTTAAATGCACCGTACAATATTTTTCAAATAAATTGGTAGGTGGTTGAGATTTGAACTTGAGTCACTAGCATGGAATTTCAATGTCTTAACCACAATG
>CAIGRN010131134.1:0-12087 GCA_903798345.1 Fraxinus anomala
AATTGCCAAAAGAAAAAAAAAAAAATGTAGCCTAAAAAACCAAGAATTAGGTGGAAAATGAGGTAAGGGTGAAAAATGAATTCCATGGAATATTTAGCTTATCAAACAACCTAAAATGTGAAAAATGGAAAACGAATTTCAACTTCCCTAGAAAATTTCGTGTTATCAAATAGGCCCTTAGAGTGCTAAAAATCTTTTCGGACGAATTGATCGTTAGTGATTAAGGGTGTGTTCGGTAAAGATTAAAATTGAAAAATTTATTGTTATTGTTGACTTTTATTAGACGGGTGAGACCTAATAATTATCATATTCAATTTTAATTAAATTTTGAACTGTACCAAACAAGTGGTAAGTTAGACTTCAACCAAAATCAGTTAATAATAATGAAATTTGTGTCGATGAACCAATCATCACCCATGTGATTAATAACTTGCTGCATGCTTAGCCAACTCTATCACAACAAAAGGATTAGACGTAATTACGACTACCATCTTGGTCGTATGTAAATAGACACCACACGACATAATACGATACATGAAAATATGTTAGAAGAAAGAAATAGTAAGGCGGAAAAAAGTCGTTTTTTTCTTTAAAAAAGAAAAAAAAAAGGTCTCCCTAAATAAATATCACTACGGTTAAACCATCGGACCCCACAAAATTAAAGTTTATTTACAACTCAGATAATTGAAGCACTGAAACAGCGTGATTGAGATTAATGTATCAGTTTTGTGTCATAATTTGCTTGAAACTGATTTGAGGCAACTTTCAATTTTACAGTGCCATTAATCTGCCCAATTGAACATGTACAAAGAACTAAATATTTCTTAAATTGAAAAAATAAGGATCTCAAGAAGCAATTGAGACGTGATGGCAGAAATTTCATTACATTACACTATAGCTAAGACGACTGGACGAGATGGAGATTGGAGCTCGCTCGCTTTCAATATTTGCCCGCATTTGGCAACCAATAATTATAAAAAGAATTATTTAAGCTCACTTTTAATTATACATTCTCACAATAAATATTCTATACATAAATACAATATTTTTTTTACTTTTTAATTATATATTCTGCAAAAAATTCACAGTTATAATTTTTTTATTTTGTTTTCAAAAAAATTCATTTTAATGATTGTCATAAGGGACTAACTCATGTTGAGGAGGACATGCTGAGTTCTAACTTCGACATATATATTCACAAGTTAGGGGGGAGGCCGCCCCTTAAAGCTGTTATTATAGTTCCCTAATGTCTCTTAAATACTAAAAATAAGAACAAAAAACTATGATATACAAATATTTTAATTTCTTTTACTAAAAGTTGTTATTACCCACATTACATATTTTTTTTCTTTGTCCATCCCTTTGTTACATGGTACTTGACCATAATTAAAGTACTATGATAAACAAAATTTTCTTTTTTTTACTCATTTTATTAATGTATAACAGTGATCCATATGCTTTGTCAAACATGTCATACTCATGCATGTATCATCTTCAAATTGGGATTAGTTCAGACAATTTAAGAGTTGTTTGATTTGAAAAGTAAGAAATTTTAAAAAGTGGGCAACTTGACCATCCACTTAGGTGCCCAAATGACAGAATGCAATGTACTGCCTTTACAAGTTGTATTTGCTCATGTCACTTTTTTGAGAAACCTTGGACATTCATTCACATTTAAAAGTTGGAATCACGTTATATGTACATTAAAATTTATACAATAAATTATATAGCTCCTGTTTAATCTACATTTTTTTTTTATTCTTATTCTTTTACTCATTTTCAACCACACATTTTTTAATAAAATAATATTTTCCATCACATTAATAACATTTCCTTCTTTTTCAACCACATATTCTCCATCAATTTACTATTTAAAAATATATTATTTCAAAATAATGTAGCTCAAACACACCCATAATGTCATATGACACTTTATATTTGCAGTTTAAAATATAATCAACTTTTTCATTCAATCTTTTTCTTTCACATTATTTTATGTAATTTTTATGTATCATTTGTATGTACAAATAGTATAATCCTAAAAGTTGTTATATTGGTTTGCAGATATACTTAATTGACAATAAAAAACAAACTACTTGACCAACTTTTAATTATGTTACAAAATGAATTTTGGGAATGATTCATTGAACTGTGTAAAATATTAGAGGACAGTGACGCTTGACACTTGACACCCACGCTATATATAATATGACGGCCTTGTACATGTATGACCACATTTGCATAATATTTGCAAAACAAAATTTTAAAAAAAAGAGCTAAGTTTTACTCCTGCTGGTTTCTTTTTACCCTACCTTATCGGGGTTTCTTGAAGAAAAACTTGGGAAAATTTTTGTCCTGGAATTCAAATCTTGTCTGAAAATCTGATCTGGGTTTTGTTGTTTGTGCTGAAATATTTGATCTTTTGGGCTCTCATTTGGGATTTTCTTGTGAGGAATAGCAATGCCTACTCTTGTTAATTACAGTGGTGAGTTTTTTTAAATCTTTTTCTTCCATTATTTATCAGTTTTTAATATACTGGTTTTCGCTGTGGTTTTTGTACGTGAAGACCATAGTTTGGGAATTGAATAATTTTCCTACCCATTTTGCTAAAATATACTTCCTCTCTTGATTGGTTTGAAACTTCATATTGTTTTGAGTATTGAGCTGTCTCACACAGATTGAAGTTGTGCAATTCTGGTTGAATATTTGGTATGCAATAGCTTAATTTTCTCCTTCTGTATTTAAAATTGCTTGTCTAAGATCCTTAGATGGATTAATGTTTACTATAGGGAAGATACTTACAGGTATAACTAATTTCATGTACGTAACATTGATTTGTAAATTCCTTTGCAATGAAAAAAAATATCTAAGAGAAGATTAATAAATGAAAAGTTGCTCTCGACCCACTGTGTTGATGAATAAGGTTGACAAAGTTAGGTGATGTTAATTCTTTGCGTTTTCAGGTGATGGGGATTTCTCTACTGGGAGTTCATTTTGTTCCCATAAGGATGGTTACCACCCTCCAAGGAAGCGCCATCGTACCAGTGGTTCATTAGTTGTTGAAAGCAGTATATTTGAGGCTAAAAAAAATTCCATTGGGATTCTACCAGACGAATGTTTATTTGAGATCCTCAGACGCTTACCAGGCCGAGAGAGGAGTGCCTCTGCTTGTGTTTCCAAGCGTTGGCTAATGCTCTTGAGTAGCATCCATAGCTCTGAGTTTTACGGGAGCAAAGCCCCTCGAGGGAAATTGGATCCGGCGAAAGTAGATCCAATTTCAAATAATCAGGTTTCCAATAATACAGAACTGAGCTCCGAAGATCAGGATCTTGAAGTGGAGTGTGATGGATACCTCACGAGGAGTGTTGATGGAAGGAAAGCAACGGATGTTAGGCTTGCCGCTATTGCAGTTTGTACTGCCAGCCGGGGTGGACTTGGAAAGCTTTCTATTCGTGGAAGCAACTCCCTTCGGAGTGTTTCTAATATCGGGTTGTCTGCAATTGCTCGTGGTTGCCCGTCACTCAGGGTTCTTTCACTGTGGAATGTTCCATCTATTGGTGATGAAGGTCTCTTTGAAATTGCAAGGGAGTGCCATTCATTAAAGAAGCTAGATCTTTGCCAATGTCCTTCAATTTCAAACAAAGGAGTACTTGCAATTGCAGAAAACTGTCCTGATTTAACTTCATTAACAATTGAATCTTGTTCAAATGTCGGGAATGAGAGTCTGCAAGCCGTTGGAAAATATTGCACTAAACTTCAGTCGGTTACTATCAAAGACTGCCCATTCGTTGGGGATCAGGGTGTTGCGAGTCTCTTGTCATTAGCTTCTGCAGTCTTGACAAGGGTGAAACTTCAAACTCTAAACATCACAGATTTCTCGGCTGCTGTAATAGGGCACTATGGGAAGGCAATTACCAATCTTGTCCTCAGTGGGCTTCAAAATATGAGCCAGAAGGGCTTTTGGGTGATGGGTAATGCGCAAGGTCTGCACAGCCTTTCATCTTTAACAATCTCTTCGTGTAGGGGATTGACTGATTTGAGCCTTGAAGCACTCGGAAGGGGCTGTCCAAAGCTTAAACAGATATGCTTTCACAAGTGCTGCTTTGTGTCCGACAATGGGCTTGTAGCATTCGCCAAAGGTGCCAACTCTCTTGAGAGCTTGCAATTAGAAGAGTGCAACCGGATCACCCAAACCGGGATTTTAAATGCTCTTTCGAACTGTAATTCGAAGTTAAAATCTCTTTCCCTGAATAAGTGCATGGCAGTTAAGGATCTGTCTCCCGAGTCTTCAATGCTATCCCCTTGTGAATATCTTCGATCCTTGTCCATCCGAAGCTGCCCAGAATTCGGAAGTACTAGCTTGGCTATAATTGGGAAGCTATGTCCCCAGCTACATCACTTAGATCTCAGTGGGCTTTGTGGAATCACTGATTCTGGGCTTCTGCCTCTTTTGGAGAGCTTTCAGACAGGATTGGCTAAGGTTAATCTTAGTGGCTGCCTAAATTTGACAGATGAAATAGTATTTGCCCTTGCTAAATTGCATGGTGGAACACTCGAATCACTAAATCTTGATGGTTGTAGAAATCTTAGCGATGCAAGTTTAATGGCGCTGGCGGTGAACTGCCCATTGCTCCGTGATATTGATGTTTCTAAGTGTTCAATCACTGATTCTGGAATTGTTGCTTTATCCTATGGAGTGCAAACAAAATTGCAGATTCTTTCCTTGTCAGGCTGCTCAATGATATCGAACAAGAGCATGCTGTCCCTGAAAAAATTGGGAAGGACACTGGTAGGATTGAATCTCCAGCATTGTAATTCCATTAGTAACAGCATGATTCAGTTTCTCACAGAGAATTTGTGGAAATGCAATATTCTATCATAAGCAAATTGAAAAGGAAAATCTGTACACATTTCCTGGAGGAACTCAAAAGATGATTCCACTCACTTCTTGGGAGGATTTTGCCTATCTACCGTGGGCGTTTATCTCAGTTGACTTGGTTGATTTCCAGGGAGACCATGGCATGTTCTTTTTCGTCCCCCTTTTTTTCAGGCATCCTTGTATTTGAATAGACTGTTGTAACCCTTTAGCCTCTCAGTCAGGAGGCTGCGTATTTTGCTGCATTTGTTTTCCTGGGAATTCAATTTCAAAGTCCTTGCCTTATGGTTTTCACTTTTGATGCTCGACTTCAATCTTTGTAAGCCCGCATCTGGTACATAATACTTGCTAATATTCGAGACCAGGTTTTTTCATAGGATTCTCCAGTCTATGTTGCTGATTCCCTGCTATTTTGTTTTGTGGATAATGCTGTTTGAACAGTGCCACGTAGGCCCTGTTCACGTATTGCAGTCCTTTGTTTTGTACTAAGAAACTACTGTTTCAGATGTAATGATGAAACTCATGTATCACTTTATGTACTCTTTGGTGTTGGATTCTTAATATTTGCAATGGCTTTGATAATATGGAGCATGAACTTGGACCTGGCCATCAATGTATCATGCTTCCATTTCATCTCCATTTCCTTGCATGAAAGTAGACTAGGGGATTAAAACTGGGTCGGGTGGCTCGGCAGGTAGAGAGCCTGGCTATGCCAGTCCTTTTTAAGAAAATCAATAAAACAGCAAAATTAGAAAAATATGTTAGATTATTCCTCTTTACAAGGTTACCTTTTAAGATTAAATTATAAGTCTTAATATAGCATCATAGTCATTAAGCTTAAAAAGATTTCACGGCTTGTTAGGTATTTGATGTAATTGACAAGTTTATGAACAAAAGGGACTAAAATTAATATGTTGTAAAAGTCAAGGAGTAATGTGCAATTAGTAGAAATTAAGTTATATTAAGTTTAGGGTTCGAAAAAGGAAAAGAAGAAAAAACNTAATGTGCAATTAGTAGAAATTAAGTTATATTAAGTTTAGGGTTCGAAAAAGGAAAAGAAGAAAAAACGACGCCGAAATTTCACAGACTATCGCCAAGGTTTGACTCGAGCATTAGAAATAGAAACTGTGTCGCCCGTCTGTCGCCACACCTTCGCTCGAGCGACACGCTAGCTTGCCTATTGCCCAACTCTCGCTCGAGCGACAGGGTTATTCGAGAAATTTTTAATTCGTTTTGTAAAGACTTTTTATCTGGCCCATACCTTGACCTACATATAAATATCTGAACACATTTGAACAGTTTTTACAAGGTTGAATATTGAGAGAAACATATTTTCATAACATCTTCATAAATCTGGTTTCAACCTTCGTCCTGTTATTGGCTATTGGCGGTGAAAACATCAAACTCACAATCCAAATATCAAACTGTTGCTTCTTTCATATATGTCAGAGTTCTGAAGATCAAGGGAAGATGACTGGAGTTCCAGTCGTTGAAGAACGCAATGTTCTTCGTTAATCCACAGGAGATAGACAATCACAAAGCTGGGAGTTGCTGTAGGAGAGCGCAATCTAGGAGAGAATTGAAAACTGCAGTTTGGAGTTGGTGCATGAGAACGAAATCCAGGAGAGCTATTAGAATTGTAGTCAGGAGGTCAAGAAGTACTAGTGTAGTCGAGTCCGACGGATTGTAAGTTCAAATCGTTTATAGTAGATTGTTGACTGGCAAAGTGCTCAAAGTTTTTACCCAGTTGGGATTTCTCCGTGATCAATTCTGTGTTTATTTATTACTTTCATAATTGCGATAATTTAACATAGAAACAACTGAATTGCATGATTAACCATCTAGAAATAATTAATAGTGACTTGTTGTTGTTTAATTGTTAAGTTTTTTTTTTTTTTTTTTTTAATTTCGCGTAATCACCTATTCACCCTCCTCCTAGGTGTAGTTTGGGTCGAACTTCGTATTTTCAATTGGTATTAGAGCTTTATTTCGATTCCTGACCCGTAATTAATTCTACATGAGTCAGTCCTTGTTCGTGCCTCCGTTTTTCGACAGAAGTAATTATGCTTATTGGAAAGTTCGAATGAGAGTTTTTCTTAAAGTATTGGATGAACGTATTTGGATGAGCGTTCAAACTGGGTAGACTGCACCTTCAACTATTGTTGCTGGTGTAGCTACGCCTACTGATATTTCACTATGTACTAAAGATGACTTAGTCGAGTGTAACTGGAACAGTAAGGGCATTGATGCCCTGTTCATAGATGTGTCTGTTGAAGAGTTTAAGAGAGTATCGATGTGTGAAACTACTAAACATGTTTGTGATATATTAGAAACCACACACGATGGAACTAAAACTGTTAAAAACTCTAAACTGCTGATGTTGACCTCTAGGTTTGAAGAAATTACAATGAAGGACGATGAATCGTTTGATATGAACTACTTAAGATGTTTGGAATATATTAGAAACCACACACGAGGGAACTAAAACTGTTAAAAACTCTAAATTGCAGATGTTAACCTCTAGGTTTGAAGAAATTAGAATGAAGGACGATGAATCGTTTGATGAATTCTATGCAGAGCTTAATGATATAGTTAACTCTTTTCAACCTAGGAGAGAAGATCCCCGAGTCTTAAATAGTTAGAAAGTCTAAAGTCGCTGCGATTAAAGAAAGTAAAGACTTAGATGCAGTTAAGATATAAGAACTCATAGGATCCATACAAACCTATGAACTCACCATATCTCAACACAAAAAGGCTAAATCCATAGCCATGAACATTGTTAGAGAAGAAAAAAGTAAGTATTAATGATGAGACGCTTATGGATGACGAAATAGCTTATTCCGTTAAAAAATTACAGAAGGTGATGAGGAATATGAGAAAACCTCAAGAACGGAAAAATGATGTTCCTAGTAAATATTCGAATGATAAGCGTGAGAAGAATAACTTTAGGATTGTTAATAAGAAAACTCAATCTGTTAGATATCATGAATGTCAGGATTTTGGTCACTATAAGAATGAATGTCCTAATTTAAAGAAGAACTTGAATAAATAAATGCGTAAGTTATTAGCAGCGACCTTGAGTGATGATGAATCAGATTTGAATGCTTAGAGTGATACCTCTGGTGGTGAAGATGAACAAAATTTGCCTTCACATCTATAGCTATGATTGAATCCAATGAGAAAAGTGAATGAAGAACGTAGTGAAAAATCTGAGGATAAGACTGATATTCATGAGTCTTATCGTAAATTATTTGAGGAGAGTCTTAAAATAAAAAATGTCAATAACGTTGTTCTGAAAAAGGTAATCGAACTTGAAAGAGGGAGAGAGAGAAACTCATAGGTGACGTACAGGACTCTAGAAAAATTCGTATGAGTTGAAGCTTGTTAATGAGAAATTAGAAGTCAAAGTTAAATTCTTAACAAGTGATCTTGAAAAATCTAATACTCAACTTCATTAATTTATGAATGGTATGGAGAAACTCGATAATCAGTTGGGGATAAACAAGCCTGCTAGAAATAGGCATGGTCTGGATACGTTCAAAATGGTAATGCTAATACTAGTACATCCAAGATCATGTTCGTCTCAGCCACCAACAAAGCTCGTAATACTGTTAATCCTAAACCCAATGACATGAATGTCTTTGGATGAAAACTCACTAGACAACGTAGGGTCAATCGCACTATATATCGTCAACAACCTTCGATCAGGTTTGAATCTAGGTTTATTCCCACTTGTTACCATTGTGGCGCTCTGGGATACACAAGACATAAGTGTCGTAAACTCGCGACTCGAAGTAAAAGTCAGGATTTCTCAAGTATGGTTAACTTTCTCACCAATCAGGTTAGCCATTTAACTGAGATGATGACTCAGTTAACTAGAATCACGTCTAGTTCTATTTTTTTTTTTTTTTAAGTTTGTTTTGTGTTTTTATTTAAAAATAACAGGGGGTGTTGATTTTTTATTTATTTAAAGTAAAAAAAAAAAAATTTATGTGCTTTTTGACATTTCTTGGTGCTCTTAATTGTTGCATTCGTAATTAAGTATTCATTTATCTGATCTATACTGTTATTTTTATTACTTTGTTATGTTTAATGTGGAGTATTAAGTATGTGTCTCTTCATGTATTATCTGCACAGTACACACTGTGATATTGTAAGTGAGTCTGGACCGCATGTATGAGATTTGGGATGGCTGACATTTGTTAGTAAGGTAACCTTGAACGTGAATTGACCTTCATTTAAATGACCTTAGCTCATATATAGTTCCCCTATAATGAAAAAATATATAACTTGGTTCATTTTATATTTATGTTGAAAGCCTATTTGACTAGAGTAATTTGGTGCCTATGATCAACTGACTTGGATTAATCGGCCTAAAACTCGTTACATAAGTTATTCAGTCGCTTAATGGACAAGAGTCTGCACATAAAATGCAATATTTGAGAAAAATGATATAAAAAATATATACTCAAATTTAGGGGGAGAAAATGAAAATATCCGTGCAATTGAGCTCACTTTAAAGTCCTAATCATCTTATGGTTTTAACTTTCGTTAGTAAGGTAATATACTTATTTGACAGTAATGTTTGCATGTCATTTCTCACAAATTTAAAATTTGGAGTCATAATCACAAGAACATAGTGGCACTTAACGAACGTGAGTCACTTATACAATTTACTCCTTTTGAACTTAATTGAGTACGCGAGAATTTTTATTTTATTTTATTGATAATGTATTTACTTGTGAGCACATGCATTTTTGAGCTCATTTGTATGTCGGAGACTTAATTTATAAAAAAATGTGCTATTTTTCTTTATCTTAAAAAATTCAGTACTATTATTGTCCATAGTTTTTGCTAGCTTTTCACTAGGCGACGCTCGAGCGATAAAAGTAGAATCTTCCTCGCTCGCTCGTCGCTCGAGCGACAACCCGCATTTTTGAATTATAATGTTCTTTTTCCCAATTTTTTAGAATCTCTTCATTTCCCTCTCATTTTTTTTCTTCTCAAATCTTCATACCCATCTAAAATTCATACTTCCAAACATGAATTGATAACATTACATCCTTTATTAAGTTATTTATTCAACATATCATCCATTTTGCCCATTATTTCAAGGTAAAATTCGAAAACCCTAGGTTTTTCAAATTTTTCGATTTTTTTTGGGATTTAGATGTTCTTGATTCAATTTCTTCATTTCCACTTCATTTTGGGACGACTCCCATGTGGTTACACCTTGCATTGCATCATTTAGGTGCTTAGATTTCATTTTTTATGGGTTGAGCTCACATGTAGCATTTTGGTTCGATACTTTGGTTGTTTTGTTGATTCCGGATTAATGGTTATTGGAGATTAGGTTAGGAGTTGTTGTTGGGTTGTAGTTGTGTGGTTGTGGTGGTTTTGATGTCAACGTGGTTGGGCTCTTTGCCTAGTTTCTTCGCGCCACGTTTTCGGTATAATGTTCAGTTTTATTTATACTTCTTGTCATTTCGTTTATTTTCATTCACACACCTTGGTCACTTTAGGTTTGTTGGTTTAGATGTGTTGATGTTTTTTATATTGATGTTGGTGTTGACATCACAGAGTCACGTCACCGCGACGTGCCGTCGCGACACACGTCACGTCATTGCGTCTCCTACATCACGTCAACGAGTCTTACATTCAGGCCATCACATCACAATGTCTTGACGTCTTGCATCACATCCTCTCCGTCTTGGCATCACGGCACCTTTGTGTGCATTCGTCCTCGGGTGCATTGCATATGTAGTGTTTGTCTCGATTTGCGTGCATTCATGCATTTCATGCATATCATGTGTTTAGTCGTGGTATTGATATATTGTCTTTATCCATTTTAGATGCCATCTAAGAGAGCTCGTACTGCTGCTTTGACACCCGGTACCTCCACTTCCTACAGTATGTCTAGGTTTATCTCAGGGACTGCCCAGGACATTTTTGGGTCACAATTGAGACCGATTTTATTTGAGCGCAAGGTCATTATGTTTGACTAGTCACCCAACCTCGCTGCTATTCTCACTTCTCAGGGTTGGGATCATTTACTTGTCGATTTAACGTCCCCACCGAGTCTTCTTGTTCACGAGTTTTATGCTAACATAGTTCTTAGGAGTAAGACGATTAAGATGACTCCCGATATCGTGTCTAGCATAGTTCACATCCCTAGAGTCTTTCACCCCTTATTTCCATACTTGACGCCTGATACCCTTCCAGCAGACTCTCTTGGTCGTTTGACGGTGTTTAACACACTGTTGGAAGGAGGTCCTAGTACGATCCGCACTAGCTCTCTCCCTACTGATCGCCAGATTTTGTTGCGCATTGTGTACACGAATCTATGGCCAATGTCACACACTTCTTCATTACCTATGGATAAGGATTGTTGTTTTGTAGGCCTTGCTATATGACGATTCTATTTATCTACCCATATTTATTTGACAGCAGATTCTTCGAGCTTTTAGAGTCACAGGGAAAGGGTGGGGCTGCCGTATACTTGTTTGATTTTTTGATTAGTGACAGCCTTATGAGTGAGTTTTTCTGATGGGGTTTCTAGGCGGGTTTCCCGGCCGATTGGTCATACCACTATCTCTTAAAATCGGTCACATGCTTCTTCTAAGCTGGCTCAGCCTGTTGACCCGACTGTGCTGGCTGATCCTATTGATGATCTTATCTCTTTTGATCCATCGGATTTTCCTATTACTTTTTCTGCTCCTCCACCCTCTGATGTTCCATCTTCATCTACTTCTGCTCCTCTTCCCACTGAGTCTATTCCTCTACCTGCTGATATTCCATATGTTCCCATTGACCCGTCTGTTTCACTTATGGGCCAGATGACTGTACTGATCGAGTAGCAGGCTCGTATGATGGCAGAGATTACACAGTTGCGGGCTACAGTTGATCGACACACTACTGAGTTTACTACGCTTCGTGGTGCTATTGGTTATCTTCAGCGTGGGCTTCAATGGATTGGTTGACATTGGGATGATGGTGCAGCTTTTGATGATATGACTGATATTGATGATGCTGAGGATGCAGTTTAGTTGCTCAGTTGTCCCTTGCCATTTTGTGACAAAAATTGGGAGTAGATAGATATTTTGGATGTATATGATAATGTATCTACAAACTTTTGATTCAATGATAATTTCAGTATTGATAGATTAAGTTTTGATGTTTTTGTAGTATCAATGTTTCGTTTTGATATGTTG
>CAIGRN010131137.1:0-25207 GCA_903798345.1 Fraxinus anomala
CATAACAACACTGCATGCTCGAGCGATCCAGCTCTGATACCAACTTTCACGGATCGCACGTTTGGCTCCCGAGGTATATTACGCCTCAAGGCCGCCCTCTCCTCATTCTGAGGTCGACAAACCCGAACAACTGACACACACGCACGCTATGAGTAGGATGTTAGGGAGAATACCTGCATATAATGACATCATTAGTGTACTCTTTAATAAAATAGACATCACGCCTAATTGTTAGCGTGTTTGTCTTGCCGAATGGGGAGATAAGCATTCTCACTGCGTGACACTTATACACACTTGGACCGGACATTCGATGATTTTCCTCTCCGTGGGTTTTTGTCTTTCAATATATGTTGCCTTCCAACATAAAACGTTTGTTTTTCAATTCTTGCGAGAATTCGAATTTTCAATACTCCGTAAAGAACCTTTCTACTTTACCATTACGCTATGTCCGAGGGGGCAAGTTTTATTTTGAACATAGCTGGATAAGAGTTAAACAAGACAACACCTCCTTACCTATTGATAAAATTGTCGAAAATTTTCTGACCTTTTAAAAAAAAGCGCAAAACATCCTTATTTTAAATATTTGGTACAGAATACCCTACCTTTGTATTTTCTAAATTTCAAAAAAAATATAAAATAACGAATATAACCTTCTATTTAAATAAAACAAAATGAAAGGAGAAAATAACCTCAAATGTTTTAGGAAAATATAAACGAGTGTAAATAAATTATTAAAAAAAAAAAAAATTCCTCCCCTTCCCCCTCCTCTGCCACCTCTTCCCACCACCACCATCGCAACCTCCCTTTCACTTTCCCCAAATCAACTTATCCCTTATCTTTCCCAACTCTCACTTCCTTTTTCTTCTTTCAATGTCATGGCATGACCCCATATTGCATAAATTTCCGACCACAATTCGGACGCAGATGATGGACGCCAATGCCTCTTGCTGGAACTCGAATTCGTTCACTGCCTTGCTAATCCCACCTTATAAGCATATTTTGCAGAAACCTTATTGAAGAAAATATGGATGATCTTCCATTCAATATTTCTCTTATTATAGAATTATTTAATGTCTGTGTATTAGCTTCTAATTGAGAAGTAGTGTAAGGAATATTTTTATTCAAAATCTTTTCTTTATTTTCTTGACTATATGCTACTACTAATTTTGTGAGCGATTTTAGGTGGGTGTAATATGTGTCCTTAAATTTCTTGGTGTAGATTTGTTCAGAATTGGTATTTTGAAGATGGAGCTTTTATTGGATACCTGAATGGTGGGTGATGGCGAAGGTTGTGGTGGTGAATAGTGGCGGTAGTAGGAGAGAGAAAATGAAGTGATTTTTTTATATATTTTAATAATTTATTCGGACTCGTATGTACTTTCTTAAAACATTTGGGGTCATGTTTGTAATTAGATTTTCATTTTTTTTTTCTTTTTGTTTTATTTAATCCTGTTTGTCTACCATTTTTTCAAAACATTATTTGGTACAATAAGATTCTCCATCACAAATTTATTCAATAAAATATTTTACACACAAATTAATAAAGTTACTTTAAATTTCAATCACACATTCTTCAAAAAATGTTATTCATTACTCCATTTTCAACACAATAATGGGTAACAAATAAGTCTTTAATTGGCAGGAAATATTCATTATTTTATTTTTTGTTTTTATTGAGAAAATGGACAGTATGAAATATTCCACACTAAAAGTTTTAAATATGAATGTTTTGTGCTATTTTCAAAAGGTAGGGGATTTACGACATTTTGGCCATTTGATAAGTGATGCAAGCATAGGGCCGATTTGAACTTCATCCTCTAAAAATTCATTTTTCAAATTTATTTTTATATTTTCTTAATAAATAATTTATATATAAATTATTATTTTTTTACTTTTTAATTGCACATTCTTTAAAATCGTCATTATTACAAAATTCATTTTTTAAAAAAAAAAATAGGGCTCAAACAAAGCTTGTCAGGTGCTGACTCTGCCCCCTAAACGTATGTGTTTAGTTTGGTGCATATATTTTATCAAAATATGCTAAAACTTTTAACCAAAAGAATTGTCAAACAATCCCTAAAATAATACAATACACCATTTTAGCTAATTTTTATTCTTTTTCTAAATATTATTTGATATTATTCAATCTCCCCTAATAAACATATCACTAGAACATTTTTCGATATGCTAAAAAACCTAATAATTTAAACATGTTTGAAAATAAAATGTAAAGTGGGGAGATAAATTACTTTTCTCGAAAGGTATAACTAATGAGAGGAACAACTTAGCTCTATGTTATTCAGAATTTGGCTCGAAAATGATCTCCGAGCACTGTTTTTTTTTTTTTTTGCCCAAATATACCTCACAAAATAGGTTCATCCTGCATTAAGTGATGATTTGTATCACATGTTGTTTTTGGTCTTCATCATTTTTAAAATATATTTTTTACCATCTTATTTTTAATCATGCATTTTTCAATGAAATTATTTTTTAACTATACATTTTTCATTAAAATACTATTTCAAAATATATTTTTGACAAAAAAATAAAAAAAGAAAGGAGCCGCAAATAGAGATGGCAAAAAAGCTCGTCGGCTTGAGCGAGCCCGAGCCCGAGCCCCATTTTGGGTATTGGCCCGAGCCCGGGCCGGCCCCTATATTAAAAAACAAAAAAAAAATTTAAAAGCTGACTGCAGGCAGCTACAGCTGTCCAGCAGGCAGCTATTTCATTTTTTTTTATTTTTTTAATAATATATGAGCCGGCCCGGTCCGGCTAAGGCTCGGGCCGAGCCCCTTTTTTCTCGGTCGGACTTTGCTCGGTTCGGCTCGAGCCAAAAAAAGCCCGACCCAAAGCACGAGCTTTTTTTTCAGTTTCGGTTCGGCTCGTTGACATAGCTAGCCGCAAACATGATTTTTAAATTTTTTTAAGCTTAGCCAAACACGCTCCTTTGAATGGACTTGTCTAGAAGGTCATAGTTATCTAGTAGATTCTTCGGGAAGCTGGTGAGTTCACACTGAGTGGGTGGAGGAGTGGGGTTGGGTCATATTTGCTTAGGTGATAAGTTAATGAATTTTATATGTGAGTTGGCAATTAAACGTCCAAGGATTTGGATTATTTTTGACCCAAGTAACTTTAAAAACTGAATGATAATAATTGTAACGCCATTTTGTTCAACTTTAGAGCAAATTATGTCGACAAGCTCCACTATGTCTTTATTATTATATTGATACTTTTTAAAAAGTTAATAAAAAGTTTTCCTTAATTCAATTTTTCGAAAGTTCATTTTGGACAAAGTCCTAACATTAAGCTCTTGTTTGACGTCTATTATTTCATCAAAATAAGTTTTGTAACAATAAATTTTTGAAAAATGTGTAATTAAAAAGTAGAAAAAAAATTTTGAATTTATGTACAAAATACTTTATTTTGAGAATACGTGATTGAAAATGAATTTTGATATAATAGAAATCAAACAAGGGTTAAAAGATGCTCATCAGTCGCTCATAGGCTAACGTTCTTATTAACCAAGACAAATGGCAAAGGTTGGAGTTGATTCTTGATATTATTAGAGAAAAACGTGATTTGTGTATATATTTTATAATTAACACAATATATTAATACCAAAATAAAAAAAAAATAAAAATAAAAATCTTAGAAAGCAAGTCTTTAAAGAATCACGTCAAAAACGATGTCATAAAGTCGTATGGTCTCCCTTTTATGAAGGTGTTTTCAGCACTATACGGCTCAAAAATAAAACATTCGAAGAAAAATGAATTTTTATAAAATGGGACTCAAACAAGGTCAACAGATTCTTAAACTCATCAAACGACTGACAAACTAGAATTATATAGACATATTTTTTCACTCAAAGTGGTTATGTCAAGGAAGAATATGAGAAATCTGCTAAGGAAATTTAGTGCTCTGGTATGAATTTCAAGACTTTATACTTGTTACACAACATGCATTGATCAAGTAGTATACTTATCAATAAATATGCCACCAAACACTTTACACTCTAGAAAACCACCCCAACTGGCTGGGGCAAATTGCCCACTTTTGCATAATGAATCTTAAGAATAAGACTTTCCATGTTCATTTTCAATTTCAATTTCATGCTGAAAACTATCCTTGCTAAGTGCAATAAACATTTCATGGAACAAATTATGCTCCGAAGATCTTAATTAATAAAGGCGGCTCAATTATTGAGTACTTTAAACTCTATCGGGTCAATTTTTTTTAGAATAGTGCTACTTTTACATAATATAGTTACATAATAATTTACATATAGATAAGATGACAAAGAAAGATTGGGGAATATTTTTTTTTTTTTTTTAAATTCTAATTCAATCACATTTCACAACATCATGTGCATGTAAAATCATTATATACATGCAACACAATTTGGTTTTTTTATTTGACAACTTCTCCAATGATATGGCCACGGTGTTATCTTATGGTTTCGCGTGCTTCAATTTAAATGCAAAGGATGTTACCTGGGACTAATAACTTTCTCCAATGCTCTTGTAACCTACGCTGCGACTTTGGAGATCCAGTAATTCTTGTAAACGAGTTTCAAGATCATCCAGAACCCAAATCTCATGATAAAACCAATAGACTGGACCATATAACTTTTGTTCTTGAATTTTGCAATGCCCAAATTTCTAAAATTAATCATGAGAATAAGAAATTTTCCAATTTTAGTAGGTCGAGATCATAAAACTAGCACCTACACACAAATCACATTAAATCGAATTAACAATAATAATAATAATAATTAATTAATTAATTCAAAAATGAAATAATATAAAGAAATATATTAAAGTTCAGAAAGTAATTTTATAAAGAATCATGTTGAACACATTGTCCTAAAGTCAACCTCCCTTTTGTACGAATATTTCTAACACTTTACGATTTCAAAATAAAATCATTACAGCTCATAGTCGATTTTTCTTGTACGAGCATGGTCATCGAAAGATAGAGAATGAGGATATTATTTCTAGTTGTGTTTTCAAAGTTATGCCAAACAATATTATATCCCCTCCTTTTTATGGTGTTAAAATTCACCTCCACAATAATGAAATTTAATCCAATAAATTACAAGTTACATATAAAATTATGAACTTTTATTTTGTATTAAAACTAAGAATTAAAAGAAACTGAAAAATTAAAATATGATAAACTGATTTTTTTTTTTTTTCAAAATTGAATGATTAAAACTTTATACAATAGTTGAATTTGTATATCGAAGTGATCATGCTCTTTTCCTGATGGAAAAAAAAAAAAAAAAAGCTTATCCAAAACCGAATTGTCTAATGAATTATTCTACTTATATAGGGCCACATGGCAAAGTTCTTGTCTAATAACATACATGAGCAAAAATACGGACGTGATGAACAATTAAACGAAAAGGCTCCTTTTTTTTTTTATTTTTTTTTATATTTTTTTCTCACCATTGTGATTGATGCCTCGTAACTATTAATTTACCCAACCAAAGCATTTATGGTAGGGGATGTAAGTTTCTAGATTTCAAATTTTCAGTATTGTATGGTTCTCCTTCGTACAAAGTATACCATGAAGGGGAATGGAAAGAGTTGAAGATTCTGCATGAATGGATTCTCGAAGCACGGAGAAACGGGTTCGGGTTACTTCACAAAAGTAGAAAGTCTATCCACTCTCATTAACAGGTGATATTCTCAAGCCCCACCAAAATTTCATTATGGGCCTTTGTTATTCCTCCCGTTTTGGGCATTTAGAGAGCTCCTCTTATGCTGATGGGCTACGTTTCTTTAATTGAGTTTGTACACTTGAAGAGATTTTAATTCAATATTGTCGAAAATCCCTCCCTACAACCTTGTTAAAGTTTTGAGGTTCTGACTACGTCATCTTAGCGAACGGATTCTATATTACAAGTTGGAGGACTCAAAATCTCTTTGTATGGTGACGTGATATGATGGACTCAAAACATGACAAGGTATGGATTGATTCTAGCAAGTACAGGAGTAAAAACAAAGACTGATCAAGATTTATTAACGAGGGATGCAACAGCTTGATTCTTTAGACCATCAATATTGATCAAAATTTTCTTCAATAGTCAGATAGTTGTGTTGGAATTTGGTTAAAAAAAGGATGAATGAAATTGGCTAACTATAAAACCATGAAAAATGTGAAAAATGATTTTCATGTTAATTTTGGCCAAACATTTGGACTTGATCCAATAGTCAAATAATGAAAATAAATAGACAATTTGTTCTACTCATCGAGTAGATGATCGTGGTATATTTAGAATCTTAAAATCAATTTCAAATAAATGAGAAATTGTGGTCCAAAGTTGGAGGAAAAAAAGTCAATTTTCTAGTAGCTCGAGCGACAGCCCACTGTCGGGCGAGCGACATGCTTTCCGCTTTTGGCGCTCGAGCAGTACATGGGCAGCTGGCGAGGGACAATAAAGGTTGCAACCCTTGATAAATGTTACTAAATTTTGAGGTGCGCCTTTCAATACACAACCCTCCACCTCTATATGTTAGACCTTTCGACGTCATTTAGCCATCCCAAATCATATTCATGAGTCTTGCACCAAAATTATTGTCAAAACTCCCCAAAACTTTGCATTTAAAATCATTCTTTGTAGAGAGAAAAATTCATTCAAGTTTGTGTTGCCTTATAGTTCGAAGTGCTTATACTACAAGGAAGTAATTCGTTGTATATTGTGAAACAATTGTCGTTACTCCGTTAGCACCGTTGCGAGACAAATTTGTCTTACAGAAAGAATGTTATCACTTGCCTCGAATCCTTTCATGCATTTTTCTTCTTCATTTCTACTTTTGGTTTATACCAAGTTGTTACTCTAGTTAACTTCGTTCTTACGCTATTAAACTTGTCATTTTATTATCCACATACAAAAAAAAACATTATACCATATCCCCCAACAATTTTAAGACATTCTTTCCGTTGTTTTGTTGGATAAAAACCCGTTCTTTTCATCTTTTAGAATAGGCGTTTGTACTATTCCTTTCTTGAATTTTACTTGTTTTGAACTTGTATTTACGTAATAGAAATGAATATTGTTGAGACTATTTCGAATCAAACAATAAATGGTACAAATAATGTGACTCCGTCTTTGGCTATATTACTTCAAAATACTCCAATTTCACATATGGAAACTCGAAGAAATTTGGATGAATGAACTTCAAGAGATGGCAATAAAAGATGTTTTATTTTCACCACTTTGAATTTGGCAAAGTTCTTAACCAAAACCCCCTCCAGCAGTAAAAGAAGGGAAAAATGATAGTAAATCGATTATTGCATTCAATGCACGGAAGTATTCGAGTGTCCTTTACAATAACTACATCTTAAATGGATTGGACAATACACTTTATGAATTGTATAGTGCCATGAAATCGACCAAGGAACTTTGGGATTCTTTGGAGAAAAAGTACAAAACGAAGGACGCCGGTATGAAGAAGTTCATTGTCAGAAAGTTCCTTAATTACAAGATGATAGACTCCAAAACCGTCATTAGTCAAGTGTAAGGACGACAAGTTATACTTCATGATGTTCATGTGGAGAAAATGGAGTTGAGTGAGCCTTTCCAAGTTGCTGCTATCATCGAGAAACTCCTACCTTTATGGAGAAACTTCAAAAATTATCTCAAGTACAAATGCAAGGAGGTGAATTTGGAGAAATTGATAGTTCATTTACGGATTGAGGAAGACAATAGAAAGATCAAAAGGAAGTCTCTTGTTCAACTTGGAGCAAACTTTGTGGAATTCGGTTCGAAGATCAACGAAAAGCATAAGGTTTTAGGCGATGCATCTAAAAGAGAAAACTCCAAGAATGCCAAGAAGTTCAAAGGTAACTGCTATAATTGTGGAAAAGTGGGACATCGCTCTAACAAATGTTGAAAGCTTAAGAAGAACGCAGAAACAAATGTGGTTGTAAAAGACATCCTATCTAAAGGGGTACAAGAGATGAATCTATCTGCAGTTGTTTCTAAATGCAAAAATGTTGGTAATCTAATGGAATGGTGGGTCAATACTGGTGCTACCCACTACATTTGTGAAGATAAGACTATGTTCTCAAACTATAAAGAATTAAATGAAGAACAACTTTTCATGGAAAATTCTACAGGTTCAAAGGTTGAGGGACAAGGGAAGATTACTTTGAAGACGACTTCCGCAAAGAGCTCGTCCTAAAAAAGTCCTACATGTACCCAACATTCGTAAGAACTTTGTATTCGAGTCTCTACTTATCAAAAATGACTTTAAACATGTATTTGTATTCGATAAATTTGTACTCACTATGAATAAGATGTATGCTGGCAAAAGATAATTATATGATTAAATGTTTAAAATGAACGTTCTTACAATTATATTAAAACAAAATATTATGAACAAAAGTTTGAATTATACTTTTATGTTTGAGTTGTCTTGTTTATGGTATAATCGATTAGGACATGCAAATTACAAATTTGTACATAAACTTATGAATCAAAATTTAATGCCGACACTTAAATTTGATCCTAATCATAAATGTAAGATTTGTGTTGAGGTAAAATTGGTCAAAACGCTCTTTCATTCAGTTAAAGGAACATGACACCTTTAAAATTAATTCATATCGATATTTACAATTTGAAATTTGTTCAAACTAAAGGTAGAAAGAAATACTTTATTACTTTTGTTGATAATTATAGTAAATATTATTGTGTGTATTTGCTAAGAAGTAAAGACGAAGCCTTAAATGTTTTAAACATTATAAGACGGAAATTAAGAATCAACTTGGAAAAACGAATAAAGAACATTCTTAGTGATATAGGAGGAGAATACGGGACACTGTTTGAATAATATTGTTTCTAATATGGAGTCATTCATTAAACAACAACATCTTACTCACCTCAATCGAATGGTGTTGCCGAACTCAAAAACCAAACTTTTAAGAAAATTATGAATGCAATGTTGCTAAGTTTGAGCTTGCCCAAGAAATTGTAGGGGAAAAGATATACTTTCTGCTATTAACATTTCAAACAAGATACCTTTACAAAAAATAGATGAAACTCCATATCAATTATGGAAATGTTATCCTATTTTTTTATAAACACTTGAAAGTGTGGAGATGTTTGGCTAAGGTTGAAGTGCCAAAATTGAAATAAGTGAAAATTGATCCTAATACGATTGATTGTATACTTATTGGATATGCCAATAATAGTAGTGCATATCATTTCCTTGTTCATAAATCAAATGTTCAAAACGTACATGAAGACGCCATAATAGAATTGAGAAATGCATCATTTTTCGAATATATCTTTCCATGCAAAGAAAAAGAAAATGTAAGTTTGAAAAAAAGAAATTATAAAATTACTAATGGTATTTCAAATGATGAAGAACCAAAAAGTAGTAAAAGGATTAGAACATCAACTTTTTTTGTCCTGATTTTCTAACCTACATGGTAAAAAATGATCTAAAACATTTAATGAAGCAATGTTTATATCAAAAGTACCGTATTGAAAATAAGCTATCGATAGTGAGATAAATTATATACTTGTAATTTAGTTGATTTACAACTCGAGAATAAGTTTTTAGGGTGTAAATGAGTTTTCAAGAAGAAATTAAAACCAGTTGGGTCCATCGATAAATAAGGCTAGATTGATTGTCAAAAAATATAGGCAAAAGGAAGGACTGACTTCTTTGATACCTACTCACCTGTGATTAGAATCACTTCAATAATGTTGCTAATTGCAATTGCTACATTACATGACTCGTAAAGTTCTTATATGGGTTGAAACAAGCTCCTAAATAATGATATTAAAAGTTTGACAAAGCAATGTTGTTAAATGGATTTAAAATTAATGAATGTGACAAGTGTTTGTGTGCATAAAACATAAACCAAAGGCCTATGTAATTGTATATATGTAGACAATATATTGATTATTGGCAATAGTCATGAAATAATCATACACGCCAAGAAAATATAACAAAACATTTTGACATAAAAAATGGGTATGTTTGATGTGATATTAGATATTAAGATCTCTAGAACATCTGAATGAATAGTACTTTTCTAATCTCATTATGTTGAGAGTGTACTTAAGAGATTTAATGTATTTAAGGAAAATCCTGCGAAAATCCATATTGACTTAATAAACTTAGTAAATTTACAAGTAATCAAAACTATGATAATTGGAAGATTTTGACTAGAGTTCTTAGGTATTTAAAACATATCTTAACATTTGGATTACACTCCACAAAATATCTTACAATATTGGAAGGATATTGTGACGCGAATTAAATATCCAACATGAAGGATTCCAAGTCTACTAATGGTTATGTATTTACCATTGGTGGAGCTACTGTATCATGGAAATCTACAAAGCAAATGTGTATAGCCTGATCAACGATGAAATCTGAGTTTAATTATATTTCACAAAATATCATGTGGTATTAAAAAGATATTGTGATGCAAATTGGATATCGAACATGAAGGATTCCAAGTCTACTAATAGTTATGTATTATCATTGGTGGGGCTCTTGTGTTATGGAAGTCTACAAAGCAAATTTGTATAGCTCGATCAATGATAAAATTGGAGTTTATTGCTTTGGATAAAGTAGGTGAAGAAGCAGAATGACTTCGTAACTTTTTGGAAGTTATTCCATGCTGGTCTAAATCGGTACCTACAATTAGTATATATTGTGATAGTCAATCGATTATTGAAAGAGTACAAAGCATCATGTATAATGGTAAGTCTATATATATACATCGTATACACAATACCATTAAATAACTGATCTCAAATAGTATTATCTCCATAGATTATGTGAAATCTAAGGAGAACATTGATGATCAACTTACAAAAGGTTTACCGGTAGATCAAATATGTCGCATATTGAAAGAAATGAAATTAAAGCTCACTACGTAAGAATCTTTGTAATGGTAACTCACCTTATTGACTGGAGATCCCAAAATCTTGGGTGCATTATGTAGAATGTTAAAAGCTTAAGGTATACTTTTATTGATTCCTATATCTTGATTAAGTAGAATAGAGTATGACATAATACTCTTGATAGGAGGTTACCCATGTAACTATAAAGTGGGGTCGCTTCGATGAGAATTATTTGAGGCTAAAATTCTTTAAAAACACTTATGAAATCTAAAAGTGTTTTATGGTCAAAATGAATAAAATCATGAGAACCAGAACGATTTAGATAAGATATTTGTGTGAGTAATGTTGTCTTGATTTACAACAATGATTGAATGGTTCAAGTATCGCGTTCACCAATTAACTAAGTAAATTCAATAGTATTTCACCGATGAAGGTTCAAGGTCGGAAACTACCTCTCTTGATACAATGTTTTTTCACTCTCTCTACAAGCTTCTACATATCATTTGCATATTCGTAATTTCGATTCATGTGTGGAATTATTGGAATTTGTTTTAAAAAGTGAGGAAATTGGTCAAATACAAAACCATGAAAATTGTGAAAGATAACTTTCGAATCAACTTTGACCAAATATTCGAATTTGATCCGATAGTCAAATTATGAAAATAAATAAACTTGTTTATTCTACTCGCGAGTAGATGCTCGTGATATATTTAAAATCTCAGAATCAATTTTGGATAAATGAGAAATTATGGTCCAAAGTTGGAGGAAAAATTCCAATTTCAGAACCTATAACTGTCGCTCGAGCTGCAGCCTAACGCCAAGTGAGCAAAGTTTTGGAACTGATTAAGTATAAAACCATGAAAAATGTGAAAAGTGAATTTCGTGTCAATTTCGATCAAATATTCAGACTTGATTTGATATTCAAATTATAAAAATAAATAGATTAACTTATTCTACTTGTCGAGTAGATGGTCGTGGTATGTTCGAAAGCTCAAAATCAATTCTAAATAAATGAGAAAATGTGGTCTAAAGTTGAAGAAAAAATTCGATTTTCAGAACATATAACTGTCGCTGAGCGACAGCCCAAGGCCATGTGAGCGACTGACTTTTTGCTTTTAGCGCACGTGCAGCAGGCGAGCGATAGCAAATGCCACGACCCTTGGTAAAGATTACTGAGTTTTGGAGCGTGTCTTTCCACCTACAATCCTTCCACCTCTATACATTGGACCCTTTGAACATCATTTAGGCATTCCAAATAATATTCTTGAGTCTTGCATCAAAATTCTTTTCAAAACTCTCCAAAACTTTGCATTCAATCTTTGTAGATATAAAAATCCATTCAAGTTCATGGATGCCTTGTAGTTTGAAGTGTTTCTACTACAAATAAGTAATCAATTATATTTTGGGAGACAATTGCCGTTACTCCATTAGAATCTTTGTGGGGACAAAATTGTTTAAGGAAATACTGTGATCACTTGCATCGGACCTTTCATCCATTCTTCTTGTTCTTCTTCTTTTTCTCTACTTTTGGTTTATACCGAATTGGTACTCTATTTAACTTTGTTCCTACATTGTTAAATTTGTCCTTTTGTTATCCATATACAAAACAACATTATACCATATCTCCCAACAAGTTGTATGTAATATGTGGGGTCCGTCTGTTGCCACATCATGCTCGTGCCACATGAGCATTTGATATTGTGATTGATTCTCTCTTTCGTTATTCACAATATTTTCTTTCAGATGGTAGAATCAAATTTGATAAATATGTATAAATCTCAAATAGAGTATCAGAATGAAAAAAATCAATTTGATAATGAACCATTAATTTTTTACATGATTAAATATTTGTAGGTCTTGTGGATCGAACTCGATAAACATATTATCAAAATTTTGTTTTTCTCAAAGTAGTCTTTGCCCGATAAGTAATAGAAGTTGGGGGTCAATTTCTATACCACGACCAAGTAGATTCTTTATAAGTGGTGGAGATTGGATAAATCTCGGCACATTATGACATCAATTTTTTTTCTTCCCTTTCAATATACTACTATGCGAACAGGGAGAATGAACAAAAAATCCAACATAATATAAATATCATTCAACCGTTATATAGTTTCTCGCTACTTAGACGAAAGGCAAGATAGAAAGAAACTAAACTGAAATTCCTGGAGTATACCTAATACCCTTGTCCTTTATAGTTTGCCCCCGCTGATTGACTTGCTTTTCTGAAGAATGAAGTTAGTGGATCTAAATGTCTCTCTTGTTGAGCTCTAGTCTGCCCCCCTCAACGAACCCCACGACCGCTAGAAGACAAAATATTTGTTTATATCAGACGAAAGTTGAACACCATAGAAGACTTATGTCAGTCTAATTGGCTAAATTAAATATAAGCATTACCAAAAGTTAATTATTCTTTTCACATGAATTAATTACTCGATTACACAAGATTCTTGTTTAGCATGCCATTGGCCAAATTTGGGATCTAAGTTTGGTTCAATTGCAGGACGATAACATGGTACTTTTCTTGATTCATCATCTCGGTATTCTACTTTTAATGCACTCGACTAGATTGAATTAATTAAAACAATAGAAATATATTTTCATCGATGTTTGCTGAATATAAAAATAGAGGTATCAAAATGAACTGGTTAGTCCGCTTTCATATGCCCCCCTATTTATTCCCGTTACAAAGCCTAAACTACTTGCCAAAATTGTAAGACTGGATCAACTTGTGGGCTTGTCAATATTGTTGGAGATTTAGTTGGTCCGCCCAACTTAAAAACAATCAAATTTGAGATGAACCCAAAATCAAAACAACTTCTTTAATATATGTCTAAATGTAATTTTTTTTTTTAATAAAAATAAGCCCATGTTTGAGTCACATAAAAATTTCATTATCATTCTTCTACTATTTTTCAATAACACATTCTTCAATAAAATAATATTTTCCATCACATCAATAATTTTTTTTTTAATCACAGATTCTCCATCAATCTACTATTCCAAATATATTCTTTCAAAATATTATGGTTCAAATACATTTAATTCAATGGGTCGAGTTAATAATCTTAAAAACTCATCTTATTATAATTTGCAAACTAAATTTAAATAAAAATTTGTTGTCCCATATCGGTATTTGAGCAATCTCTATCTCATAAAAAGAAGGTGGACGTGGTCAAAGACCTAGGTGGGGAGAGAGCTGGAAAGACATCGTCTATGGTTTGCTGGATATATAAAAATAGAAATGTCAAAATGAATTGGTTAGCCCGCTTTCATATGCCACTATTTATACCCATTACAAGCCTAAACTACTAGCTCAAAATTAACTTGTGGGCTTGCCAATATTGTTGGAGATTTAGTTGGTCCAATCACTATTTTATTTAGCCCCTGTTTTCCTCAACTTGAAAAAGAAAAACTATCAAATTTGGGACGTAAATGAGATTTTTTGTCGGCCCAAAATGAAAACAACTTGATTAATATATATAGAATTCAATCGATTGAGTTGATATTCTTACAAACGTATCAAAATTCAACTTATTATAATATGGAAACTAAATTTAAATAAAAACTTGTTGTCTCATATCGATTTTGAGCAAACTCTAATCTCTATCAACCAATCAATCTATCTAAAGGGAGAGTCAAAAACCTAGGTGGAGAGAGCTGGAAAGAAGGGAAGAAGAGTTGATGTACTTTAAATTGGTATTTTAAGGTAGCCAAACAACACCACCCAAATTGGTCTCCACATGGTTGTAGCAATCATAGTATTACCTACTTTCCTTGTCCAAATATTATCATGCTTTTGTTGTCATTCTTCTATTAAATATTTTCAATTTCTACCGCATTAATATCAAGCCCTTACTATTGAAACAATAATAACACAAGCTTGTCGATTCAATGTTTCATCATGCCAAATTCATGTCTCTTTTCTCTCTCTTCACATTACAAGTAGTTCATCCTAGTATCTCTTATACATAGAGAAATTATAAAGTCAATCGACAATCAATCAAGAAAGAAAAGAAATGGTTATATTGAACTCTGCACATATAAAAGTTTAAGGTCTTGTTTAACATTGTTTTTGAAAAGTTAAAATTTGGTTCTGAAATTAAGAAGCCACATTTAAACATGTTAGTATAATTTTTTGAAAGGGTTTTATTTAATTTTAAGAAAATTTGACCTATCGTAATTTATTCAAGAAGTTCTTCTAAAAAGCAGAAGCAAAAACGAAATAAATCAAAAACAAAATTGTTTGTGACTTAAGCGGCTTTTAATACCAAGTGTGCATAATTAATGTAGCCGCTTGCCTGATTAAAGAATAGGGACAGACAAGCACACACGTAACCTTAATGTAATTGGTTTGTCCAACGTTGTCCATTCAAAAGCCAAAAAGGGTTTAGCTCACAATAGCAAGTTAGGAATGATAATCCAAACTTTATAAGCTTAATCTATATAACATGGATTTATTGAATATTTTTATAAAAACATTATAACATATTTGGTATGGTCCCTTCATCTACTTTGTTTAATGTAGAGGAAGGGGATCGAATCGAGTTTTAGAGAAAAGATATTTGATGAAACCGATCAATTGTATTGTTCTATAACATATCGAACATAACATAATCAGAAGAATGAAATTCTATCTACTTTGCATGGTTCGTTAAGTATAAATTAAAATTAGATTATGATATTATTATTTAATAAATAATTACAACTTGTAAAGATGTATTCATGCTAAGGTACCTTCTTGACTATATCTCCTTTAAGGGGGCCATGAGTTGCTTAATAAACTAAAGATGCAAAGTAATTATCATTAATAAATTAAAAAGCAGGCAAATAACTAATTTGATTATATTCTTTTGTCCACATTCGATTATGTCCGTAATGCTGGCCAATTCTATAGTCGAGTCGATCAAGACTTCTCCAATAAGTTCAATTTTTAAACATGTAGAAGTCTCATAATTTCTTTTTAGAAGTTACACATGATTTCATAAAAGTTCAAATAAATAATTCGATAAGCCTAAAATTTAAACAAATAGTAAAATTTCAAGAATATAAAAAAGCCATTATCTTGCGTGAGTTTGCAAGATTGAAAATCCTAAATCGCTTAAATATTTTGAACTACTTCTTTGATGGTGATTGAAGACAGAACTCTAAGACTACTACTTATGTTGACTCTGAATGAATATTTTTCCAATGCGTAACTTAAGACCATGTCAGTTGACGATTAATATTTTCAATTGACGAATGAATTTGTATATAAAAACTGGGTCAATAAGCAAATTATAAGTGAATTTAGACAATGAGAAGGGGTCAAATATAGGATAAATTGGTATATTCTTAAACGATGCTATAGAAAACTTTAAATGATAAAAATACAATATAATAAAAGTATGGTTATATTCACACCACATTTTTTTTAATAAATACACCGCATTATAATTACCTTAAATGTCATTAATATTTATTTATTATCACACTTATATTCTTAATTTTTTTTTATCGTATTCTTATTTTTAACATTAAATTGATCAGAATATTTTATCTTTAATCATGATTTTCGTCCAAAACTATTGTTAATGTTCTTAAAAACGAGTGTCAAATATTTAATCTTATTTTTGCATTATTATTTATTTATAACAGGTCAGTTCAAATTCAAATTTTTATTTTTATTTATTTAAATTTACTACAAAATCGGGTCATTGAATTTCGAAACATTGCAAATTATTGCAACAACATAAAATTGAAATTAGAGTAACAACAAAAACAATGGACATGGTCACATGTGTTACATTAAACGTGTAGCACAGTAATATCAACTGGTCCAAAACCTTTGCAGACAAAAGATAAAATAGACTGGGACCAGCCTAATACGTGTCAGCCTATTACCCGTCAGATTATTCCGATGACTTGAACCGAATAAGGACCACTGCAAGCACTCGTACACATCCAACCATAGAGTAAAAGGCTAAAAAACAGTACTCACTTGTTCTGGCTGGGGCCCCCGAATAGTGGCATCTTTGTAATTAAGTTATATCCTGGAGGTCAATATTGAAGGGGAAATGCTTGATTTGATGAAAATTCTTTGCCGTGCTTACTGGAGCCAAGCCTGTTGCCTGCCCCGGAGCAGCCCAACCAATTAGACGGCGACAAGAATTAACGGCGTTAGTTTGTTTAGGAAATAATTATTTGAACAATTTCTCAAATATAAATGGTGCAAAATTAGATTGGTAAAAAGCAACACAAAAAATTAATCAATTCGATCTTACAACTTCAAATTAAGGCTTATTTTCTCGAAGTCACTTCTTACATGTACATTTTTGGTGTGCTGGATTAAAGTGAATGTGTGAAAATACTAAAAAAAAGTAATAGTATTTGATAAATTCATCAATTATTTAGTTCAATCTTAAATAATTAAGTATAAATATTTTCTAATAAATTGATACTTGAGTCCACTCCGTAAGTTATTATTGGCATAAGCCCATTAGCACTTTAAACTTCACACACACATTTGAAATATAACAAAAACTCAAATAAAGTCGAAGTTAGAGTTGTATAAAAGGTTTTATATGTTGGGCTATTTGCAATGAGAAATATGACTGGCTTATTAATTGTGTGCTCTAACATGGCGAAAATTATGTAAATTGGAGTGAAGAGGTAAATTCGTTCTTGTTTCTCGCTTAAAAAGCTTTTGATCCAATATAATATAGTCGACTTATCAAAATTATTTTAATTCTTCCCTTTGATTGTTTTGACATTTTAAAAAGTATTTTTTATGAAGGAAAAAAAAATTTGGTCTAGCTGGCCTTGCCTATCCAACACTAAATTCACCCTTGGACTTCAATGTGTACTCGTATTCTTGTAGCTAATCTAGTCTAAATACTTATATAATATAGATTGTTGAGCATTTTCAAGGATCTAGCTCATATTAGTGGTTTTTAAGTCAATATTAATGTTAATATATTATTGTTTCATGTCGATGTACCTATTATCAAGTATATAATCGTTTTAATTACTAACTTTAAATAATATTATGAAGTGAATGCAACTCAATAGGATGATAAGTATAAAGGGAAATAGTTTCAACATTTCTTGAACATTTGGTGGTTGTGTGTGTATGTTGAAATAAGCTCCCGACAAAAACAGAGATGGTTAGGGATGATAATGCAACTGCCTCACTAGTTTGGGAACCACTAGTGCAATTTTCTTTTGACGATCTACAATATTTCTGAAAGTTCCCTACCTTAACCTGCCACAGCTAAAACGGAACGACCACGATTAGGATTGACCCCACTTTTCCGTCAAGAGAATGTCGTCATAACAGCCGTCCAGTACTATACATTAGGGAGCTATAGTTAGGTAGCACCCCACTCTCCACAGTCCGCTGTAGAGCAGGAGGAGACAACCAAACCCCACGTTATATGAGAACAATATATACGTAGAGAGAGAGAGAGATGAATCAAGGCGTGTAATAAGCTGTTTCTTCGGATTCTGAACGGTCTTTGTTTCACATCTTCCCTTTGAAATATGCATACACTCTTTACATTTTTGCTTAATAGAAGCTGGTTTGCCGGCGCCAGTGTAACCGTCACTGCTTTCAATTAGCCTTTCAATTCATTTTATATGCTGGGTTTTTCCATTTGTAGTGTTTAATTTTTTTAATACTGTGTAAGAGGTGAATTCAGTTCATACATAAAGGAGTGTAGAAAGGTGTATATTATATTGTTTTTATATTAGCCATAATCAATTATATGAACTTTGAGTGAGGATTTAAAGATCAGTTTCTTTATCAAAACAAGAGGACCTTAAATCATGGCAAGGTCATTTTCTCAGCAGAAAAGCAGTTCTCCATCTGAAGGTTAAAAATTTAAATTGATCATCATTAATTTTATTTTATTTTTATTTGGTTCTCCCACAAGTGTTTTTGTTCCTGTTCGGGAAATGAATTTTGGGTTTTTTTGTCTTCTTCCTTTGAAATTTCAGGGTATAGTGTTGAGGATGTTTTGTATCCAGAGCTATGGAAGGCTTGTGCAGGTCCGTTGGTGGATATTCCAAAAATGAGAGAAAGAGTTTACTATTTTCCACAAGGTCACATGGAACAAGTCAGTATTTTATTACTTCTAAATTTTCTTTTGTGGATGCTTGAAAGTTCAGATCTTTGTATGGAATAATGGAGATTTATTCTTGAAATTAAGATAATCTTGAATTTCTGTATGTGGGATTTTTATGGGATTTAATTTGGAGTCAAAACTTGTGCTGTTTTGGGGTTTGTTTAGTTGGAAGCATCAACAAATCAGGAGTTAAATGAGAGGACACCAACGTTCAATCTTCCCTCAAAGATCCTTTGCCGTGTTATGAACATTCAGCTACTGGTATGGTCCTATCAACCCTGTTCTTCATTATACTTTTGTTAATTGTGAAATCTAGTTGAGAAAATATAGAAGTCCTCTTTTTATGCTAAAGGTGAAAAAGATCCTGGGTAAAATTGTTAAAGTAGCCTTCTTTTGGGTTCGAGGTGAGGAAGAAAATTGCAGGAGAACGACTCAGTAAGAAAAATCGTGGATTGGTTAGGGGTGAGAAAGGAGTAAGGGTATATTGAAATATTGGCGCAAAAAAAGGGCTGTCTAGTGAGATTTTGGCAAGAAAATTTCACCTTCTTAACTCAACTTGTCTTTCCCAGACCATAACCTCGATTTAGTTTAGTTTAGTTCATAAAACACTTGCTGTAAAACTGCAGAATTTTTTTTTTATGGTTTCACAAGCAATAGTATTGCAGTGGTAAATCTAGTTGTAGAATAGTTAATAAATCATGATACGGTTTGTTTTGTAGGCTGAACAAGAAACCGATGAGGTTTATGCACAAATTACTCTGATGCCAGAAGGAGATGTAAGAAGAAAGTCTTGCATCTTTTTTTTTATTGGAAAAATTGTTATATTTGCTTGCTCTCATAATTTTTAGGGATCAAGCTTGCAATTTATTAGTACGCAATCTATGAAAGTTTGAGTTACGATTGGGTGAAACTATTTGTAGCAAACCGAGCCAAAAAGTGTATATTCACGTGCTCTGGAGCCTCCTAGTCCTACTGTTCACTCGTTCTGCAAGGTTTTGACGGCTTCCGATACAAGTACTCATGGTGGATTTTCTGTCCTTCGTAAGCATGCAAATGAATGCCTTCCACCCTTGGTAATAATTCCTCTTTTGGGGGCTCATTACTTCTGTTTTTGTTTTTGAGTTTCTTTTCCATATACTACTGGTTGGCATTGAGTTTATTAACTGATTTTTTAGTTTATTTTGACTATGAATGTTCTTGGATCAGGATATGACCCAGCAGACACCGACCCAGGAACTTGTGGCTAAGGATCTGCATGGGATTAAATGGCACTTTAAGCATATATATAGAGGTGATGCTTTATTTCTACCTTCCTAATGAGCTCCTTTGATTTAGCTGAGACTAAAGGGTCTGAGATTGTCTGGCTAAGTAAAAAGATGGAAGTTACTTTAATGTTCTTTGGATAACTTAATATTTTCTACCTTCAAGTAAAAAAAAAATTGCTTATGTTGAAAGTAACACTTACTTTACTGTCTAAATTATTAAGTTATTTTCAACTTTGACCAATAAAAAACGTATTTACTTTTTAAATTATTTACTTGTAAGTAACAATTTAAGCTTAAACAAACATGCTCATCTCATTACAAACGTATTACTTGGCCATAAATGCCATTATACCAATACTGATCAAATAAATAGGCATGTAGTGAGTTGAGTATGTTGATATCAAATACTCCATTTTCATGGATGGTAATTCATGTATATTATCCAAACTGAACAGGCAAACCTAGTAGGCACTTGCTTACAACGGGATGGAGTAATTTTGTCACTTCTAAGAAATTAGTTGCTGGAGATTCTTTTGTATTTTTGAGGTACTTGGACTAACTTACACACCCTTCAGTGATTATAAGTTGCATCTGACAATGAAGCCTTGGTTTTCCTTTTTCTTATGTATTGTTATTGTCTTATTGGAACTCTGATTCTAGGGGAGAGAATGGGGAGTTATGTGTTGGAGTTAGACATCATGTTTGTCAACAGAGCTCCATGCCATCGTCAGTGATTTCAAGTCAGAGCATGCACCTCGGAGTGCTTGCAACTGCATCTCATGCTGTTGCAACCAAGACCCTCTTTGTTGTTTATTACAAACCGAGGTCTGATATTGTTCACTCTTTGTACACTGGGAATGATGTCTGTATATGAGAATTTTTTTCAAATAATGTGCATATCTATTTACACGTATCATCTGTGGTAAACTTTCAGAACAAGTCAATTCATCGTAGGCCTGAACAAATATCTCGAAGCTCTAAACCACAGTTTCGGAGTTGGCATGAGATTCAAGATGCAGTTTGAGGTTGAGGATTCTCCGGAGAAAAGGTTGCCATTTGCCACGTACTCACAAGTAAATCTCATTGCTATTGGCATGGAATTGCTTTAATTAGTCCTTTTCCCCATTATCAGGTTTTCAGGTACGATAACAGGAGTCGAAGATATTTCTCCTCACTGGGAAGATTCTAAATGGCGATCACTTAAGGTTGGTGTAAATCCTGATGTTCTTTTGATTAAATTAGCATATGGAATTACTGAAACTCTGCTGTTCTCATGTTTTTAGGTTCAGTGGGATGAACCTGCATCTATTCCAAGACCTGAAAGGGTTTCTCCATGGGAGATAGAACCATTTGTGGCTTCAGTTCCCACGAGCCTGGTTCAACCATTGGCAGCTAAAAATAAAAGGCCTAGATTGCATGTTCAAATCCCAGTTCCTGGTTCAATCACCTTGCACATCCTTTTTTTCCCAACTTTCTGGCGTTTCTATGCATTTGGACTTTAGTTAATTTTGTTGCTATTTCCTTTGTGGTAGATACTCCAAGTTCAACTGCATCAGCTGTGTGGAATCCGTCCCACGAATCACATCAAGTAATTGGTGCTCTTGAAGAACAAAGGAGTGAACAAATAGAAAATGGTGCCACTCTCGTTAAAAACAGAAACGACACTTGTGGAACTCGTTTAGAGGGAGATTGGCTATCTTTTCCCCATGTAAATTCGTCTCTGAATATGTTTTCTGAAGAAACAGGAGACAGCAAAAGTGCATCAGCTTGGTCTATTTTTGCAAACTGTTCAGCCCCAAATTCAGGAAAACGGAGTAATAGTCGCATGTCTTGCCTGAATGATGGGAGGAAATCAGATACTTGCAGATTATTTGGTATTGATTTGAACAGCCCTTTGACGGGTACCGCCCTTCTTGAGAAATCCTCTCTAAAATTAGTTGATAAACCAAATGATGCTTCTAAAGGATGCATCTCTAATCAACAGCAGCAGTTACAAGTACCAATAGAGGTTCCAAGCAGACAGAATCACTCCACTAGAAGTCGCACGAAGGTATAATTTCACCTTCTACTTTTAACAACAAAGTATTTTTGATTGAGCAGTTACTGAATTGAGAGAGTAATTAAAAATAACTATTTGTTCCTTTGGTGTGAAATACTTTGAGAAGGTTCAAATGCAAGGAGTTGCTGTGGGTCGTGCTGTGGACTTAACTGCGTTAAAGGGGTACGGTGAGCTTATAAGTGAAATTGAAGAGATGTTCGAAATAAAGGGTGAGCTTTGGCACCGACATAATTGGGAGATTGTTTTTACCGATGAAGAAGGAGATATGATGCTCATGCGAGACTATCCATGGCTGTACGTATTATTTGTATTTTTCATCTAGAAATATTCAACTTCGACGTTATATGGCCCACATAATTGATATACTATTAATTTCTTGTAGAGAATTCTGTGATAAGGTGCAGAGGATTTTCATCTATTCTAGCCTAGATGTGAAGAAAATGAGAGCAGGAAGCAAGCTTCCTCTATCTTCAACAGACAACTAAATGAGATGCTTTAACTTGGAAGTTCGTGAAGATTAAAATTAACTTAACTTCACATTTTCTTGTTCATTCCTGCCTTTTCCTTTTCTCCTTTTAATTTGTTTTTCAATGGAACAAGCTTCTGTTTTCTGCTGTTGTAGAGGTCTTGAGGAATTTCTTGTTTGTTTCTCTGATTTTGCTGACACTGGGTCATCAAGATGGATGGCTATAGATGGATGTAGCTTCAGGCTAACAACCNAAGCTTCTGTTTTCTGCTGTTGTAGAGGTCTTGAGGAATTTCTTGTTTGTTTCTCTGATTTTGCTGACACTGGGTCATCAAGATGGATGGCTATAGATGGATGTAGCTTCAGGCTAACAACCAAGAAGACTAGCAGTTTGCAACTAGAAATTTTACGAGTAAGACTAGACTCTACAACAGTTACTAATCGAGGGGTGGGATTAGGGTTAGAATCTGTGTATATCAGAGGTGTTTCTGGTGAATTTGGTTGAGTTTCTTTCTTGTCCTGTATATGTGAATATAAATTTCTTATTTCTAGACATCTGGTTTAAATTGGCCAGCTTCTTTTGTAAATGTGTACGCTAATCCAGGGCGTTTCATTTTCTTCCTTGCATGCATAGTTCAATTGAATTCAAAGTTTTGGTTCCATGGATATGTGAATTATGTTTCTGCTTCTACAAAAAGTAAAATTCTTGCCAACAGGACTTAAGTTGTGTATATATATATAATAGAAAATATCCTATATACTTGTTTGAGCCCCATTATTTTCTAAGAAAGCATTTTAAAATAGTAGATTCGTGGAGAATTTATGTTTAAAAAAATAAGGAAATATTTTGAATTTATGTATAATATTATTTTATTGAAGAATGCGTGGTTGAAAAGAAGAGAGCAAAATTTATATTGGAAAAAAAGGAGAATCAAACAAAGGCGTGATGAAATCTATCGAGGGAATGCTGTTCCTTTCATTGTTTAGATTAGGGTTTGTCGTGTAATTTTGGTGGTTCTTGATGAACACTAAATCGATATTTGCATAGAAAAATGTCTTGGGGTTGTTTTTATCTTTATATTTTGAAATTGATTGTAACATTGGTTGTCGTTTTGGCCATTTTAGTGCAAAAGGAGCATTATCCATTTTAATGGATACTCTATAGGGATTAGGTGTTAGAATTATTAATCATTGAACCTTTGGGTTTCGGTCTAAACAAATCTTGTGTTCTTATTTTGATTTCTACGAAGTTTTACTTTCTGCACTATTAGGTTTTGAGTTTTATCGCTTATAATTGTGTTTCTAGGTGTTCCAGAGAGGAATATTGGATACCTCAGAAGGTAACCGAGCACAACTACATAGTATGATAAATAAAATTAAGCTTGAATTAAGTACAAGTTAAACATAGACTCACTCGAATTACAGTAATCACAAAAAGATCTTTCAAAGTCGTACACAGTACCAATCTCATGAGCAAGCCGAGATGCATCCACATGGTACTCAACTGACTCATCTGAAAAGTCCAACCGAAAACGACCTCTTCAGCATCTCTACCTTCATTAAAGTGAAAAAAAACAAAAAAAAAAACACAATTATAAATGATAGAACCGTGAATGAAGACAAGGAAAAAAAAAAAAAACTCTTGAAGTCGAAGTTCACACCTTAAAGCGGTGTAACATTTGAGGCCGGCTCTCAACGATGTAAAAGTCTTCATCAAGACTAGGGAATAAAACTCCGAGACTTAGTCTGTATGTAAAATCTTCCATCAAGAAGAGAGAGGGAGGGGAAAGTCACATTACTTTGGGAAAATAGCAGGATTTATTGTTAACCTATAACCTGATTAGCAAGTTGGTCTTTAACCTTTTGTTATAGTAACTGGTTGACAATTAGTCTCTACAAAAACCGTCCACTTCTCTATTAAATTGCCTTGCGGCCCTCATGGAACCATGCTTTGTTTCAAATAGGGCATCAACCCACATTTGGAAACAAAATTTAGTTTCATAAAGTTGGACAATCAAGGGACTCTCGACGATGTAATGAAGACTTGGACTCTTGATGTCCTTGAGAAATGAAAGATTGATGACCAACTTGCTACTTAGGTATATGTTGGGAAATTTCTCAACAAAATAACATGAGAAAGGAATTAATTTAAAAGACAAGGATAAAAACAAGAAAGGTTAAAAGTCGAAAAACCTTTCTACGAGTAATAATAGATGTGCGTTCATAATGTGCTAAGGCATTCTTTAAATGTCTTAGCAGATGAGAAGTAAAACCGACCCCACTTCTATAATAGCTCGACGAGTTAGACCTTGTTCACCCAAATTTATTCCGATACGCTTAGGTAGGGGCGGACCCAATGAAGGCCCAGTGAGGCATCTTCCTGCACTGGACTTTGGGCCGCCCTAATTTTTTCAATAGCCCAGTTACTAACTTTAGCTTAAA
>CAIGRN010131144.1:0-12346 GCA_903798345.1 Fraxinus anomala
TACATACCGTATTGTTAACGTGGCATCATGTATAAAATATGTTTTCCCTTTGCTACTCCAAACCATTTGTCTTGATTTGAGTGTTGAGAGCTCACCTCGTGACCAGTAACTCGCCAACAGCAAATTCTGTGCTATCTCTTTCACTAACCTCCTCCAATGTCGCCTTCATAATCATCCTCACTATCACTCACCACCTCTCCATTGTACAAGATCATCATCCTATCCATATCACCGACCATCGACGCACCATCATCCATATCGCTACTAAATTCATAATCATCATGCACATTCATCATAGGCTCTCGCCTACCCGGTCTCCTTACATTTGATTGTTCCTTATGAAAATTGGCCACCCATGTATCTAACCTATCAAGCATTTCACTAATATCCCCAAGCACCCGCTCAAACCGCTTTATTACATCATCCGCCATGTGGTTTTGGTTCAGCTGCCTGTTTGAATTGGAACTCTCTCTATCTGATATCCTAATTCTATAGAATTTCTGCCTCATAAATGTTCACTCGTGTATCACTCAATTATTGGCTTTTTCCCTCTGTTAATCTCACCACTCTACCTTTTACCACTCAGTGCTTTCGCCTAAATACTTCAAAGAACAAGGTGAATTCAACCAACAAAGTATTCATGTGGATCCAATCAAATATTAATCACGAATTGTGATAGGAGAAAGAAAAAAAAATGTGAAGAATGACTTGAAAACAAGAAAGAAGTGAAATAAACTTGAACGATTTTCTCTTTTTTTTTTTACTCAAAGCTGAAATTTAGAACTGCTGGATATTTCCGGTAATATCAATAATAATTTTTTTTTTGAATTTTCAAATTTTTTTACCTCGAGAATTCAACTACAAATCGAGAAAAAAATGAAAATTGATTTGGACTTGTAAATAGTCTGAAATGCACCTTTAACTCTTCTTTTATTTATACTTTTGGAACTCAAAAACTAATAACTAGCTCGAAAAACGTGAAGAACAATAGAAAAAGAAGAAAACAAGATTCAAAACAATAAAAAGATATAACCTTGATTATTTAGGAGCCGTGTTTTGATACCAACTGATGAGAACTACGTAGCAACGAACACTAAGCAACCCACAACGAGATTGAATATCCCAATAAAATCCAAAGAATAATCTCGAGTTTGAGTTTGAACCAAACAACCAAACAAAAAGAAGTTTGAATGACCACTTGATTACATAACACGTGATTCGCACTCGATATTGAACGCCACAAGAATCCTCTTGATAAGTTCAGAATGTTTTAATAAGAACAAGATTTGAAAAGCACAATAGTCTTTCGAATATATCTCAATAATAAATTTGTCAAAAGGTCCTTACAATGAATAAGANTGAAATAATAACCAAATAGTTATAGGACAAGCCTAAAACCCTAATTGTACTAGAAGTAACTTACTAAAATAACAAAAGATTGCAATAAAATAAAATCCTAGTAAAATAAGGAAATTTTGAAAAAATAAAATTTCTGTCTAGATTTTGCTCTATGCGTACTCCTGGATCATATCAAATAGTTTCTACTCAATTGCTTCATATTGATCCCTGTATATGCATGTGGCTATTTCGAAACATTGCCCAAAGCTAGGATAGAGCCAGATAGTTAGGCCTGTCAAACCTACCTGGGCTCGTGATCATTGAGCCTGCTAGGACTGCTGTTGATAAAGGGCCACCTGGATTGGCTTGTCAGCCGTACCCAACATAAAGTCCAGTTAAGTGAGCCCATGAAACTAGTATTTTTTATATTATTAAAGAAGTCGATTTTTGAAAGTAAAGAATAGAAAATTAATAACGAACTTATGAAACTACAAAGTTTTTCATTTCTATTTGAATCGGTGAGAAAGTGAAAAAACGTTTTTTCATTTTCAAATTTTTTTCTACCAGTTCTCGTTAATGGCGGAGGAACCAGCGAATTCCAATAATGCTCAAGAACCTACACCTGACCCGAACCAGAACTCCGTGGAAGCTACAATTGAATCCGGCGTCGATTTCGGAGCCACCGAGTCCACTTGCAACAACGACAATGCCGAAAGTTCCGTGGTAAATTCCGATGGTGACTTTGAGAAGTCTTTGGAATACGCTGATGAGTTGATGGTTCGAGGCTCAAAAGCCGCTCAGGACCGTGATTACGCCGAAGCCACTGAGTGCTATAGCCGTGCTTTGGAAATCAGGTTAAGGTTTTTCATTTGTTAGTTCTTTCGTTATTTTCTTTTATTTTTAGGTATTTGGAAGTGAAATTAGTTTATCTGTTATAGTAGTTTGTTTGATTTTACCGTAAAATTATTTTGGCAAAACGGCGTTTGGAATTGGGGCAAGGGTAGGGTTTGGTTATCTGCTATGCTTTTGGATTATTACGGAAGTATAACTGACTCTACAATATTTTTGGCCTCACTAATTAGCTTGACAAGCCTTGTTTTTATGCTATTTTAATCTTTATGTTTCCCTTTTTGTCCTCTTCCTTTTTCGGAATTTAGAAAAGCCTTGTTCTTATGCTTTCTTAGTTTTAGTTTTGTAGCAATTTGTTTGATTTAGTGTAATTTTTCTGTTAGCAAACTTGTGTTGGAAGCTGAGGGCAAAAGTACAGTTTTAATAATTTGAAATAAATTTATTTTATTACGAAATTATAATTGGCTAGAATTTTTTTTGGCTAAGTAATTAGCTCCACAAGACTTGTTTATTGAAATTGGATATGCTATTATAATCCTTTTACTTCCCTTGTTTTGCGTTATTCGTTTTTGGGAATTCAGAAAAGTATAGTGCATGTTTGATGCAATAATTCGACGATTAATGCCTAAGACCTATTAAAAAGTTACTTTGCCAGAAAAAGTTTAGCTAATTTTATATAAGTCACACATTACAATGCAACAATTTTCCGAAGAATGATGATGGTCTTAAGGTCGTATAACATATAATTGACTGTGATCATGTTGTTCACTGTTTTAGAATCAACTAAATTATGCTGGTCGTGTTTGTTTTCCGAATTATGCACTTAACGAACACCCTGACTTCAATTTCTGGTATCGAAAAATGACAACCTGCAATGCAATGAAGTAAACTGATGAGTTTAAGAAGAAAAACAGAAAATAACTGAAACATATTTAAGAAATGGAAGGCTTATACATCACTAAAATTAGAAGATATCTCAGTATAATCCCTCCTATTTTCTTTTATCTCTCGTGTCCATGGCAAGGTAACTGGAAAGAAGCAAATCCTCAATAATTTCCTTTTGTTTCTTGCCAACTTACCACATTCCTATTTTTTCATAAGAGCATCAATGCATTCCATTGTTTCTTTATTACTTTTTATTGCAATGAAATTACAATCTGATGTGAAAATTGGTTGCAACTTTAAAATGCTTGTAGGGTTGCTCATTATGGTGAACTTGCTCCTGAATGTATCCAATCTTACTATAAATATGGATGTGCCCTGCTGTACAAAGCTCAAGAAGAAGCTGATCCATTAGCTGCTATGCCCAGAAAAGAGGGTGCATCCCAAGAAGATTCCAACATAGATGGATCTGTCAAGAGTACGATAAATGGTGAACCTTCTGCTGCCTCCGTTTCCAGTAATGATGAACAAGGTGGTAGCTCAAATAATTTGGATGAAGCTGCAGATAATGGTTAGCATTTGCTTTCACTAAGTTCCATAATAATTCAGACGGTGACTTCTGTAAACGTGTCTAAATTGTAATTAACTACCCACAAAGTTACTGGGTTATCTAATATATGGGAAAAAGATATACTTTGTCGATAGTATTTATAAGATGACTTGTGTATGCCATTGGTTTTCTTTAAGAATAGTGAGAAGTGAAATTGCTGCATGTTTGCTTTATGAATAATGATATATGCTGTGGCATCTACTGATCTATATTTTGGTATTAACTATTACTGCCAGTTATAGTAAGAGAAGTTATATATATCATTAACTTGGATAGGAATTCTATCTGTTACATTCTGCGAGGTTTATTTTCTGAGACGACTGTATTTCTCATGCTCCTTGGGTTGGTTTTTTTTATTTTTATTGGGAGGGGGAGAGCAAAATCTGTATGTAGATGATACATGCTGTACTAATCCTGAGTTCTATATAAATCTCGAGGAGTTTTTATCGACCTTAAAGTGCACAATGTTTATGTATTGCAAAAAATCCTTTTATGTACCATGTAGAAACCTGGAGTTTGTTTCTTCTGCTCATTCTTTCGACTATTTCAAAATAGCTATGGATAGGAAAGACAAAGAAGAAGGAGAAGAAGACGGTGAAGAAGAAAGTGATGATGAGGACCTTGCTGATGGAAATGAGGATGAATCTGACTTGGATTTAGCATGGAAGATGCTAGATATTTCTAGGGCAATTGTTGAAAAGCACTCAGGAGATACAATGGAAAAGGTGGATATATTGTCAGCTTTAGCAGAGGTAGCTCTAGAAAGAGGTACTATGTTTTTTGTTTGATGATTTATTATGTCAATCTACCTAGAGATATTGTATGAGCTCTCTTCTAATTTTAAGAATGCTTTGCTTTCACCAGAGGATGTCGAAACCTCACTTAGTGACTACTTGAAAGCATTGTCCATTTTGGAGCGACTAGTTGAACCAGACAGTCGACTTATAGCTGAACTGTATCCTTTGTAATTTTTAATGTCCTATCATTGTTTAAGATGGTAATCATTGGAATCTCGATGCTGGTCTGTTTTAGGTATATACCAAGGTTTTCAATAATTCTCCAATTTCTTCACTCCACATGTTGCCAATTGACTTCCATAACAGGAGAATTCAGAAATTTTAGGATATGCTTGTGCTTGGAAATTGGTTCTAAACCTGAGGAAGCTATTCCATATTGTCAAAAGGCTATTTCAGTTTGCAAGTCTCGTGTGCAGCGACTTATGAATGAGGTAAAGAACTTGTCAGGATCAGCACAAACACCAGCTGCTTCTGTATCAAGCCAAAGTATTCAACTGTCTTCCAATACGTCGGGTGATTCTCTGGTGGACAAAGAAACAGAAATCAAAACACTGGCTGGTCTGTCTGGTGAGCTGGAAAAGAAGGTAACAGGACTAAATGACCCAAAAAATATGAGATGCCTATATGTGACGTAGCAATGAATGTCATTTTGTTGGTATGCAGCTTGAAGATCTTCACCAGCTTGTCTCAAACCCAACGTCTATCCTCTCAGATATCCTGGGAATGGTGTCTGCAAAGGCAAGCGGCGCTGAGAAAAATGCTTTTTCTTTTGCATCGGGCACCTCACAGACGGGTAATGCTAACATTGGTGGAGCTATTGAGTCGCCAACCGTTTCTACTGCACACACAAATGGAGCTGCTCCAGTAACACATCTGGGAGTTGTGGGAAGAGGAGTCAAGCGAGTTGTGATGAACTCGGGCACTGAAGAGTCTAGCGCATCCAAGAAACCTTGTGTTGATCCATCACCAAACAATGGCAATGGCAGTGCCTCTTGAATAATTCTGCAAGTGAAAGTCTGCTTTAGGAAATTTCATTATCGACTGATAACTATATTTCTCCAAGAACACAAATGAATAGAAAGTATTATGCTTCAATTACTGTCGAATCTTGAATCTGTTTTTGTTATTTTGTTGTAGTCTGCTCACTGCTTTAACTTTGAGGCACATTTTCTAAGTAAATAAGGTTCTTGTATGGCAATTCGTATTCACCTATTTTGTTGATCATGACCATGAACTTTTAGGCTAATGATAGTTATAACAGTCTAATTTGTCGTTACAATAATTACATGAATCTATTATCTATGGTTGTACTGCTAATTATGACATGTTTGATAAATAGGACTGGACATTATTAGATTGGACTGGACAATATTAAAAGAAAAAAAAACACACAATAAATGTTTATTCAGAAGACTGTTGTTACTGGTAAGGGACCACTTGAAGTTCACATTGAAGGGCAGGATGGGGCGGCCTGGGTGAAGGTGAAATTTTAATTTTTTGTGGTAAAATAATGGATAATTATTGATGATTTAGTCTCATTATGATGCACAGAAGATAGTTTTACTTTACGAGTTCATATTTTGAAGAATTTGTAACTTTACAAAAATTATGTACATGTAGGAGAACTTTTATCACAATTTACCTTTGATTCTCTTAATTCCCTTGCTTTATTCCATTTCCGTTTACGACAGTCATTCGTTTTTTAGTTGAATATATATAGTTATTATACATGCACTTTATTCTATGGTTAAGTTTTTCTTTTTTGGATTGTTTCTATAGAATTTTTTTTTTTTTTTTAACGGCTAACAAGTCCTTGTGTTTACATAATTATATCAAATTTAATTTTCATTATTGTACAAGTGTTATATAACTATAGGGAAAGATAAGAATAAGAGAATAAGAGAGAAAAGTAGAGAGAGTAAATACTCTTGTATGTATTTTACTATAACAACAACCCACGTACACAATGTTTCAATGAAAGTCACAATCTAAATATAATACATTCTTTTAGAGTAAGTAAAATTTATTCGAGTATATTGATAATATTGATAATGATTGTATAATTTTACAACACTCACGTTTTGATGACTATTTGCACAGTAACTGTCACCATTAAAAATTTAGTTTGGCAATAATTTAGTGGGATGAAAATTTCAAATGAAAGGAAAAAAAGAGTACAAATAATTATAATAAAATTGGAGTAATAAAAGGTTGTCATGTTAAAATCTTGTCAAAAAATTCAATGGGACAAAACTTGAGTGAGGAAAAAATAGAACAACTACTCATTATTTCAATTTAAAAAATTTCTTTTATCGAGTTATCCATGTCTTATACGTCAATATCTTCAATATCATAATTTTGATAAAGTAGTTAGCGTTGACTTGTTATAGCATTTAAACAATATCATCTTCATGCAAGATATTTATCAATCTTTATCGACTGTAGTAATATATGATTTGGTAAACAATTGATCTTATTGTTATTCTTTTCAATAGTTTCGTACATAATTTTTTATTATTTTGAGGGTAAATATATGAAATTCATTACATATAGAATATGTTCATTAAAATTTGAATCAGGAAAAACTTTTTAAGAAAAAATCTAATGAAGAAAAAAAAATTATATTATTGTTTTAAGTACATTAGAAAAATTGTCTCATAAAAAATCTCAACATGCAAACTCAATGGGACAAAACATAGATAAAAAAGAGTACATGTATTTACTCATGTCATTATGATATTACTTGAATTATACTTCAAACATATTAAATCCTTCATAGATAGTAATAATAATCATGTCAAATTAATTGGCTATAACCATATTTATTATACACACGTTAAATTTTATTTATTATTAGGATAAAAAGTTACAAACTTGTGATTACATCCATTAGAGGATGATTATCTATTTATACAAGCCTCGGAAATTTGTCACGTTGAGAGTCATTTACTGCACGTTATACACATTTAGAGCCTATTTGTTTCCTATTTTATAATAAGAATACATTTTGGAATAGTAGATTGATGAAAAATGTGTAGTTAAAAAACAAGGAAAAATTTTGAGTTTGCGTGTAATTATTTTATTGAAAAATGTATGGTTGAAAACAAGAGAGAAAAAATATATTTTGAAAACAATGAGAATCAAAAAAGGGCTTAGATTTTTAGATAGCGGGTCCAAATTTTTTTGGTTTCTCTATTAAGTTCAATTTGCTTAAGCTTGCATCCTTTTCCTTGGCCAATTATTTTCTTCGATCGATAAGCTTTGAATATTTTGATATTTTAGTTATTCATGTAGCGGTATATCATGTACAAAAATGTTATAGATAACTTTTTATTTTCTCTCATAACTACATAATTTATTGGAATATCTCTACTTTCAATATTTCGATTACTTGAACATCTTCTAAGATTTTATAATTAGTTATGTCTATATGTTCTCCAAGAGTATACAACTCATAAATGGGACCATCTTCCTTATTTACCCATTTTATTTTGTAGATTTTTGTCTTATAATTGAACGTCATCATGCTTTAAATGTGCTATAAATTTATCAAATATAATATTAATAAATTGTCCTCCTAGTACGTTAATTCAAGCTGGAGCATTTAAAGCTAATATATGAAATATTGTTAATCTCTTTGATCATGAAATGTATCTAAATTAATTATCTTTCTAATTGTCTTTTGCAAAGATTATTTTTTAATCCATTCCCCTAATGCTCAGAAACAAATCCAATCACATTAGTAATCAGCAAACTACTTTATAAAATATCACAGCTGAAACTTAAGATACTTCATAAGCGTTCAAACTAGACATGTATTCTTAACTTTTTTTAGTGTTCATCTTAGGTTGACTATAAGTCAATAATGAAGAAAACTTTGATGTTGACATGATGCTAATAATATTCCCCAAATAGAAATAGGAAGCACCTTGTTTTCAATATCAATGGTTTAGATATTAATTAGGAGCACTTAATAATCAATTGTGTTAAACTATTTATCATGATTCTAATTATCATTTATCAATAGTTTGGAATGTAAACTCGCTAATACTAAGAAGACATGTCTTTGTTATAATCTAAAAATTATGATCATAATTTACAATTTGAGCTAGCAATCTTGCAAACTTCAGGTTGCGAATATGTAATAACACCATGCAATCATCTATTAGATGCATTTCTTAGATATAAATGATATCGAGATTGTCAACATTGATTGATTTGGGATCTTATATATCACCATTGAAATTTACGTCGTTCAACCCTAAAAATACCTAAAGGGGGTGAATAGGTATATTATGCAGAATTAAAAATATTAATTAATTATTAACATGTCACCAATTAATTATCTCTATATGATTAAGCATGCAAGTCAATTTAACATATGTTTAAATACCGCAGTTAATATAATCAATAAAGAAAGCTAATCCAATTACACTCATCTAAGTTCATTTTAGTCCATAGTGAGATATCAGTGGGTATGACTACACCAGCAACAGTTGTTGAAGGTGGAGCCCACCTATTTTGAATGCTAATCCAAATACGTTCATCCAAAGCCTTAAGGAAATCTCTCATCTGAACTTTCTAGTAGGCATAATTGCTTCCATCAAAGAACGGAGGCACGGACATGACTGATTCATCTAGAATATATAAAAAAGAGGTCATGAATCGATTTAAGGCTCTGATACCAATTGAAATTTACGTAGTTCGACCCTACAAATACCTAGAGGGGGGGGGGTAAATAGATATATTATGCAGAATTAAAATATTATAACAGTCAATTTAACCTATGTTTAAATACTGCAGTTATTATAATCAATAAAGAAAACAGTAAAAAACACACGATATGATCACGGAGAAACCCAACTGAGAAAAACTCTGGGTACTTTACCAGTCAATTCACTTTAAACAATTCAGACACTTACAATCTACCAGACTAGATGACGACATATACTATCTGATATCCTTTCTGAAGTTCTTACAGTTCTCCTGGAAACTGTGCTTCCCTGCACCAATCTTTAGCTGCAATTTTCAAAGCTCTCCTGGAATCTACTATCCTGCAGCTTTCTTGGAATCTACAGAATCGTCTATCTCCTGTGGATCACGAAGAACTCCCAGTTCTTCACCGACTGGAACTCCAATCAATTTCTCTCGATCTTCAGCAACTCTGAGAGATGTAAAGGAAGAAACAGTTTGGTATTTGGATTATGAAAGTGATGTTTTTTCTCACCAAAACAATCTATCACGACGTAGGTTGAAAGAATGAATATGTAGGAATTCTCTCTGATGAAGCTCTCTCAATTATCAACCTTCTCAAAGCACGTTCAGATGTGTTTGGTATTTATAGATAGGTTAGGAAAGTAATGGGCTGGGAACAAGCCTTCAAATCACGAAATAAAAATTTCTCGGACATCACTGTTGCTCGAGCGAGGGCTCAACGACAGTTGAGCGACAGGCTGTCGCTCGAGTTAAGTCAGGGCGAAAGTTGAGGGACATAGGTTCTATTTTTTACGTTCAAGCCAATCCATGGCAACAGTCTAATGAAAAAACCTATTTTCATACAATTGCACATTACTCCTTGACTTTTTAAAACTTTTACAATTAAGTCCCTTTTATTTTACAGAATTGCCAATTATATAATTAAAAACCTAACAACCAGAATTAATTTTCAATAATATATGGATTTAGTCTCTACTTTAGCTAATGATGGTTAATGACCAATTTTCAAATACAAAGAACAAAGAATTCATTGGATAATAGAATTTCTGGTTCTTCATGTCCATTCAAATTCTTTATAAATTTTCGCATCATTATTGATCTGGGATGGTTTGATCGATCATGCCAAATAATAAAATCAAATTGAATTTCTGGTCAATATAGGACATGCTTCAATTATACTAGCATTAGTGTAGTGTACTAATTAATAAAAAATTTAGAAGATTTACAAATCAGACCTCACGATGATTTCGAGTAAACTTTATGCTTTTATATTTAGTGGAGAATAAATTATTAGTAATAGTAAAATTTGTCTCCCCTATTAATATTGCTCTTTTGGAAATTTCATAAAATATAAAATAAAATCTTTGCATGATATTTTTAAAGAATTATCATAATTGAAAATTGAGATATTGGGATTGTACTTCTTCAAGAACATCAACATTATTCATATTAAATATTGATATACTATACTTATACTTTTTTTGGAGCAATATAACTATTCTTTGGGATTAATAAAATATTGTTCTATGTTAGAGAGAGAGAGAGAGAGAGAGAGAGAGAGAGCGCGTGAGTATAAGTCAATAGACTTGTGTGTATTATAATGAAAATCAAAGTCCCATATTTATAGGGAAAAATTAAGGAACAATGTTAATGTTTTTTAGGGTTGCATGTGTACAATTGTCATTCATTAATAAACTTACCATTTACAACACTCCCTCTTGAATGACACATTACAAAATATCTATCTCTTTAAAATCTAATTTGTAAAAATTTAATGGGACAAAAATAACAAACGAAGGAAAAACAGTTATTAGGAAATACTGCCTCAATAAAACTTTGCTGGGAAAATTAGTAGGATAAAACCTAAATGAATGAAAAAAAGTACAGCTACTCCATCTGAGATTAATCACTGAAAATCATTTAATCGATACATTCAAATCTTGTGAAATAATTTTTTGAATGTAGATGTCAACAGTGCTTTTGTGAATAAATCAACCACACTGTCATTTGAGCGAATTTGTTGAACATCGATGTCGTCATTCTTCTTAATCTCATGTGTATGAAAGACTTTTGGAGAAATATGGTTCATTCTGTCACCTTTGATAGTCTCATTTGAGTTGTGCAATACATGCTGCATTGTCTTCATATAAAATTGTTGGTCTATTTTTTGTTGAAGTTAATCCGCATGATACTTTGATATGATGGATCATGCTTCTCAACCATACACATTCTCAACCCGTTTCATGGATTGCAATAATTTGAGGATGTTGCTATCAAATATTGCTTCACAGATCTCCATGATATGATGTTTCTCCACGTGCAAACACATACTCTGTTTGTGATTTAGCTTTATGTGAATCAGAGAGATAACTTGCATCTACATATCCAACTAAAGCATATCCTGACTTTTGAGAATAAAATAATCTCAAATCAATAATACCTATTAAGTAACGAAAATATGTTTAACATCATTCCAATGTCTTTGAGTTCGTGTAAAGCTATATCTTGCAAGGAGATTTACAGAAAATGCTATGTCGGGTCGAGTGTTGTTTGTAAGATAAGTTAATGCTCAATTACACTAAGATATGGTACTTCAGGACCAAGAACATTTTCTCCATCTTCAAGTGGATGAAATAGATCTTTTTTCACATCAAGTGATCGAACAACTATAGGTGGTGCCAATGGATGGGCATTATTCATATAAAAGCATTAAACTTGTGTTGATTGATGAACAAATAATCATTTTGGAAAGTGGTCAGTCTGCAACCCAAGACAAAAGTTTGGGATTTTTTTTTCAAATCTTTCATCTCAAATTCATTTTTCAATTAATTTGCAATTTTTTTTAGTTCTTCAAGAATTCCAATTAAATTTAAATCGTTAACATAAACTTCTACAATTGTAAAATCTAATATTTGTTTTCTTTATAAAAAATCATGGACAGACATCGTCATTTTTATAACCCCCATTCAACAAATATTCTCTAAGACGATTATACCACATGTGTCCAAATTGTTTCAATCTATATAATGATCTTTACAATTTAATTGAGAACAAAGTTCTTGGGCATGTACCATTTATTCCTTATTCCGACACTTTAAGTCCTTCGAGGAATTTTATACATATGTCACTATCAAGTGAACTATACAAATAGGCA
>CAIGRN010131170.1:0-12333 GCA_903798345.1 Fraxinus anomala
TGTCGGTTTCTTGCTGGTGTGTGTGCATGTAAAACAAATGAGAAATGGGTTTTAATGAGTAACACTTGTACTCCACTATTCCATATTTGTAAAGGATGTCCCATCTTCCAATTAATTTGACATTTGGTAATATAACTTCCAATGATAAGTACATCCCCAACTTTAAATTAATCCATCTTAAATCCTCAATTATTGCCAATTATGAAATAGATCTCAATAAAATAATTTATTTCATTTAAGTCCCTAAATGACTTTGACTAACTAATCCTTTGAAATTGACTATAAATGAATGGGGTGTAATATTGGAAGCCAATGCAAGGAACAAAATTTATTTTAAGGAGATTTGTCACAGCAAAACTCCGTGTCATCATTCTCATCCCATTTCTTTTTCCACTATTTTCATGTAATTGTGACATAGTGGACCACTCCAAATTATAGAGGGCTAGGAAATCCAGCCATACTAGACTCAGTTTGTTTTACACTTTTACGCACAATGCTTCGAAGGAAATAATTAAGTCTAATCATACAATGACGCCTTAATATCAAGCAAGATCATAACAAAGAAAAATTTTAACCTTTTTTTTCCCATTCATATGATAAATACTAAATTAACAAATACCGTGAATATGTGTATCGAAAATTGCTCGAATTAATTCGCCGTTTCTATATATATCTATCTATCTATCTATATATATATATATATATATATATATATATATATATTATTGACATGCACTTCCTTCTTCAGTCAGTAATCCACCAAGCGTCATCATGTAAGTAGGTCAAACCTATTATTTGTTTCTTCACCAATCTGCACAAAAAATGAACAGTTCATATCTCAATAAGCAACAAAATAGGAGAAGTATATTAGTTGTCAGAAAATAAAGGCATTAAAAACACAAATGTTTTAATGTACTTGGCTAAACTTACCATCCTTTTTCTTTCCACAAGATCTCATGAAATAACAAAACGCAATTCCCAATGTTAAAGCAGCTATCCCACCAAGCACCATTGCTATAAATTTTGGTGACTTGCCTCCTATTCCCTTGTCATCTGTCAAAAAGGACATTGTTGATTAATAAATTTCTTAAAATTTTATTAAAAAGATTAGGGTTTTGAGTCCTGAAATATTATATCTGCCGAGTCATATTGTTCTGTGCATGTTTAATGATTTAAATTTTTTGATGAATTACTATGACACGATGTCCGATATATTAAGTTCAAGTCAAGTGTTACCCCTTCATGTAAATTGTGCAAACATTTATTTTCTTTTTTTAAATGTGCATTGACATACACGTTCTGAAAATGTTAAGTACATTGTACAATTAACGTCAATTTTCCGTTACTGTTTCACCACCTAATAATAACGTGGCTGCAAAATCTTGAAATTGGGAATGAATAGAGCTTTGAGTGTGTGATGTGGGATGAAATACTGCCAGATTTTAAACACGATTCATTTTCCTGATTAGGTGGGATATTGACCTAAGAAAACGTAAGCCACGTTAAATTGTTGTAAATTTGTATCTTTCACTTACAATTGTTTCATCAAGTAAAGAGACTATGATAATGACTAACATTGAAACTAAGCCCCCGTTTGACAACCATTATTTGAAAATTCTTTTTTCGACATACTTATTTTTAATCACATATTTGCATAAAAAAATATTTTACACGTAAACCCTAAAATTGTTCCTACTTTTTAACCACACATTCTTCCTAAAATCACCATTCAAAACTATTTTTTTTTTCTTTTCCAAATAATGGTTTTCAAACAGGGGCTAAATTGTAACAAAAACAAATTAAAGTTAGGTGATCCAACTAAAATAGTCTATTTACTTGCTTTCGTTCCACAGATTTATAAATAATTTATTAATAGTGTTAATAAAAGAAATAGCAATGAATTTCATGAAATATGTGAATAATAATTAGTAAATATGATACACATTTGAAATTAATGTTTGATTTTAACTCAACTAATAAACTATTTTATAAATTTCTATCAAACGAGACTTAAAATTTTTCAAAATGGTGACTATATTCATTTCTTTAAAAATAAAAAAATAAAAAATAAAAGTCTAATACGTGAACAATTTTTAAAATAAGTGACGTTGAAACTTGAATTTTGCATATTCTTATATCATGTGAAACTATCTGGACAAAAAATTTGAATAGTTGAACAGCAGAAATTTATTTATTTGAATTTACCTTGGTGGGAATAGCCGCCGAACTCATCTCCATGGTATCTATAGCTGATGAAGCAGCTATCTAGATATGCTTCTCCAGAAATAGAATACTTGCATTCCTCCTCAGCTACTTGCACGGCGCTGCTTACGCACACCCCACAGTCACAGGCCTCCAAGCTTTCTTCACACTGCGCCATCACATGGATTAATTCATAAGTCGTCTCATAAAATCCATTCCCACTCAAAATCCCACTTTCTAATGCTGCAAATGCTTCGTCTTTCACTTCTTCAAATCTGCTTTTTTTCACTTTATATTTGCTGCAAGTTTTGTGAAGAAGTTGAACTCGAGAAGTCTCGATCCCATCAGGCTGATAGTGGATATAGCACCCGGAAAGCTGGATTCGGACCGGTATGTTTGAGCCGCACAGATCTTTTGACAGTTCAGGGAAGTTTTTCATGCAGTTTCTGCATTCGGATTGGGTGATATCATTTCTGCACTGGAACCGGCCCAAAATCGGACCCATATGATCATTGGAAATGCTGGTTTCATAGAACTTAGAGTGAGAGGACTGGATGAGAAATTCTTCAAAAAGTGAGGAAAGTTCTGAGGAGTGAGAAAGATTTATATTTGTTGAAGTTTGATTTGAACATTGTTTGTATACCAAGCTGTCATGGTCTGTTAAAATGGTGTTTGCTGCAGCTGGTAATATTAGAACAAAATTTAGGACAAGAATTAGCAGTAGAAGAGAGTGGAGAATTAAAGAAATTGCTGATAGATCCATGCGTGGTTATGTTTGAGGTTCATTCGTTCAAGATTGGCTGAGAGTTTGATGATAGGTACTTTAAGCACATAATATTCCGCTTTTTGTTAGGAAAAATGATGATGGAAATGTATTGCAGAAACTTTGCTTTTTTTTTTTTTTACACGTAATGTTGGTATGTTTTTCACACCAAATTCCATCTACCCCTTATTATTGTTGTGCACTCGTTATTAATTACAGAAACCATACAAAAATTCATTAAAATTACCAAGCATCCATTGCGCTTGCTAACACATCTTATTTCATATTTTTGGATGTTACGTCAAGTTGGAAGCAAAATCAAGCTTCAAAAAGTTAGATATGCAAGGATCACCATGATGATGATTTAACAGAAATTTGGAAAATGTCCGTCAGTAAGGATCGAATTGCTCCTTTTAAAAGAAGGGATCAAGTTTCTAATGAAACAATAAATCGAAAATCACTAGTGCAATTTTCCCTATATTTAATCCCAAAATGAAAAGCTTTCGAGTGAATTCATCACATTTGATTAATCGTTAACAAGTAATATAAACATTGGCGTATCCTCAATATATTTCGGAAACAACAAGTGAACTCTAGTGTTAATTCTTCAACACATTTTCAAACGATTACAGGCTTCTAAATAGGAAATCAAGAAAACAGCATAGCCCCTCTAGAAATGCCATTATCATTCCTAGTGATATCACGTATTCAAATTAAAAACAAAATGTTCCTCAATTAGTGAAGAGCTAAGCTCAAGCAGAAAAAATTGAAGCCACCATAATTTCATAATTCGTGCTTGTGTAAAAGTAGTTATGTAAAAGTGATTTATTAAGAATGTATTGTTAAAAAATTGGAAAAATTATGCGAAAGCATGACAATAACTTTATTTATTTATTTATTTATTTTTCTTACGTGTGATTGAAAAAGAGTGAGGGAGAAAATTCTTTTTTCAAATATTCAAGGTAAGAGATTTTGTATCTGTTAGGTCAGGTAGATTTGACTGCATATGTATTCAGTACTTGCAGCAAATCTTCAATACCTAAACATAGATATACATTAATTACTTGTAGTGAAAGAAAAGAATTAGTAATAGAAAAATGTTAGAAACTATGAATATGTATGTAGTGTTGGAATTGAGATCAATTCTTTGATCTGTTCATATTATTTTTGGTCAAAAAACTATTAATAAGACACAAATAAAATATTTGAAAAAAATTCACAAATTTTCAAAGACAAAAATATTCTAGTCAGAGAAAAAATTTCGCTCTCTGGTAATATATATATAATTTTTTCTTTCTAAACTCGTGTACACACAAAAGAAAAATCACCATCTATTTATATTAAATAATTTAGGCACGCTTGACATAAATTTAGCTATATTCAATAATTGATGAACGTATTACTTAAATTTGGCTCCGAGGAATCGACTGATCAAATTGGGATTCTTCCATATTTCCTTCCAAATTGTTAAAATATTTTGGCATCTTTTGCTTCCAATCGAAAAAGATTTGAACAGTTGGCAAGGTAAAATTCTCATCACCGTTAATTATTTTTCTTCAAAAAATTGATGCTCCATCATTACAAATTTGATCACAAGATTTGAGAGTTCTGAGGCTGTCTCAGCGTATAGCCGAGACAACAATAATGTAAGGAATCAAATTTTTTATTGTCTGTTTGTAAAATATAAAGAGAAAGATTGTATTGTTGTCAATAAATTTTGACAAGTTATCATAACCAAACTCAGAAGCAGCCCCGAATGCGAAAATCGAGCCAAATATACATTACCAAATAGATGACGCCCAAATTGGTGATGAATGGATAACAGTTTCAATTATAAGTCAACCAATCAATTGTTATTACGTGTCACCAACATGAAAGACCAATTTACCCCAAAGCTTAGTTAGAAATCCATAAATTGACATGACTAGGGAAGGATTAGGCATGTAAAACTAAGCAGCTTCCTCCCTAATAGTAATTTCTTATCTCTTGTTTGAGCATCTGATCACAGAGTTTAGGAGTGGAAACCCTGGTTAGATGAGGGGATAAATTGGCACCGTCTGTGAACTAGAACGGAGGCAACCATGATCTCAACTTTTCGAGTTATAATCACCGAAAAACAGTTCGACAATAAGTAGATCGGAATAGAATGCTGAAGCGCAGGATGTCCAAATCGATATTTCTAGTGACAACAGGGAAATTAGCGATATTAAGTCAATGCGGCAGTGGGTGGAATTTTCGATCAAAATACCTGCATCGACTCCTCAACCAAGCACCTCCGCCAACGGAAGAAGATTTCTACTACAAAGACCATCTAGGAAATAATGGAGCGCCTCAGAGCTTAGGCCGCATAGAATGCTTCCCTGAGAGCAATGGCAAAAAATATAAAGGTGGGCCCTTCCATCTAGAGCCAGGAAAGAAAAATTCGGAGCAAAAAACAAGCTATTTTAATCCGGTAAGCATGAATCAAAATATTCAAATATGAAATCTCCCTAATAATTTACCTCGTAAGCAACAACAGGATCGGCGAACCAATAGGCTCCTAGGATATTCGATAGCTTAGGTAAGGAGGTAAATTCTTATGGTAGAAAATATAATCACAACTATTGCAATGAGGATTGAAATGAAGGAAGCTTACTAAAATCTTCCTATTCCGCTCCCATTTAATAAGAATATGAGAACAAACCAGAAATGTCCTGTGAATGAGATGAGAATGACGAAAGCTCGCATTCTCCAAAGAGATCAAAGAGATCCACATACCAGGAAACTTCATTTGCCCAAAGATAGAGAAATACAGTGGAAAATGTTAGAGAATAATGAGATAATATGGCAATATTAAATCAAATAACAAGAACATAAGAGTTACGTGAAAACCCAATTGGGAAAAAATCATGGGGAGAATCAGAGAATTCACTATAATCAAAGCAAGGAATCACTATTGGCGACGCGCACTAAATATAAGTGCGGGTGAAAGGGTTATTGTATAACGAACAAACCAAAAATAAAATTTAATCTGATAAGTTGTAGAGGAAAGTGAAGAATGGCGGGAAGAAAGGAACAATTTAACTGGGGAATGAAAATTGAATGTGTAAACTCAAAATACATGAGCCTATTTATAGACACACTCCCAAACTAATTCAACAGAATGAAAGAGTGTAAAAGACATAAATAACCTTCCACAAATATCTACAAAATATCTACAAACTCGACTCCAATACTCCCCCTCAAGATGGGAGATGTATGTTTAATACTCCCATCTTGCTTAACAAAGATTTGAATTTATCTCCTCCCAATGGTTTAGTTACCAAGTCTGCAACTTGTTCTTGTGAAGTTAGGTGAACCATCTTCACTTCTCCTGCTCGAACTTTGTCTCTCACAAGATGACAATCAATCTCTATATGTTTCGTTCTTTCATGGAAAACGGGATTGTTAGCTATATATATAGCAGATTGATTGTCACACAACAATAAAGCTGATTTAGTATGCACGACACTTTCTTCAAGTATATTCTTCAGGCAGCTTAGTTCACACACAGCAGCAGCCATGGATCGATATTCAGCCTCAGCTGAAGACCTTGAAACCGTGTGCTGCTTCTTAGATTTCCATGATATCAATGAATTTCCTAAGAATCTACAATAACCAGTAACAGATCTCCTTGTGTCTGAACAAGCTGCCCAATCAGCAATTCAATATCCTTTAAGGTGTAATTCTGATTGACTTGAACAGACCTTGTCCTGGTGTCCCCTTTATATATTGCAACACATGGTGAGCAGCCTCCAAATGAGACTGTTTTGATGACTGAAGAAATTGACTCAGAACTTGCACTGAGTAAGACAAATCAGGTCGCGTTATGGTTAAATAAAGGATCCTTCTAACAAGTCTTCGATACGAACTCACATCAGTAATGGTGTTCCCTTCACCCTTGCTCAACTTTAAGTTTTGTGGTAGAGGACTTCGTGCTAGCTTGGCTCCAAGGTAGCCAGCATCCTCCAAAATCTCTAGTACATACCTCCTCTGACAAACAGAAGTTCCAGCAAAAGTTCTGGCAATTTCAAGTCCGAGAAAGTACTTCAGAATTTCGAAGTCTTTCAGTTTAAACTAATCATTTAACTAATTCTTGAATTGCTCAATGTAACTTAGATTATTTCCCCTAATGATTATATCATCAACATAGATCAGAACCACTTTGAATGAGCAACCATCCCGTTTGCTAAACAGTGAGTAATCAGATTTTGACTGCCTGAAGTTTTGGGAAAGAATGTACGAGGTGAGCTTAGTGTTCCATTGCCTCGAGGCTTGCTTAAGCCCGTAAATAGACTTATTTAATTTGCAAACTAAAGGTTCTCCATTATTCCCATGCTGCTTATAACCTGGAGGCATCAACATATACACTTCTTCATCTAGTTCTTCATGAAGAAAGGCATTGTTGATGTCCAATTGATGAAGGTGCCAATATTTTTGAGCAGCAACAGCAAGCAAAGTTTTAACTGTCACCAACTTTTCAACAGGAGAAAATTTTTCTTCATAGTCCATCCCAGCTTGTTGAGTGAAACCTTTAGCCACTAAGTGAGCTTTCTTTCTTTCCTCTGTACCATTTGAATGAAGCTTAACTTTGAAAACTTATCTACAAGATACAGGTTTCTTATGTACAGGTAATGTGCTCACAGTCCAAGTATTGTTTGATACAAGAGCTTGATATTCAGCATCCATAGCCTTGCACCATTCTAAATGTTTGGATGCTTCAGCAAAGGACTAAGGCTCATAAACAGTAGACAAAGCCAGTGTGTACCTTCTCTGAGCAGAAGACATGATGGAATAATCTAGATAATTACCAATAGAATACTGCTTGCCAAGCCAGAATCCAAAGACAAAACCTTCCTCCATAGATTCTGATTGAGGAAGAGGCAATTGAGATACTAGACTGCAGTGATAATCTTGTAGATAAGAGAGAGCACGTTTTAGTCTAGTAGATTTGCGTGGAAGATCATTATATGAGAGAGGTGGAACTACAGATGAAGGTGCAGCAGGATTGGAAGAAGAAGAAGGAGAACTATCAAGAGAATACTCTGTACTGAGATTAACTAGAGTAGAAATAGAACTATCAGTACAAAGAAATTGTTGAACTGGGAAAAGAACAAGATTAGGTTGAAGTTCAGTATTAGACTTAGATAAAGAATGAAGAAGAGAACTGTGATGAAAAAGAAAAATGTTCTCATGGAAAACAACATCTCTGGAAACAAAAATAGTACTGGTGTGAAGATTGTACAGCTTATAAGCTTTCATGCCATAAGAATAACCAAGAAATATGCATGGTATGGCTCTAGGATCAAACTTTGTTCGATGTCGTTTAAGAGTAGAAGCATAACAAAGACAGCCAAATACCCTAAGGTGAGTATAGGAAGGTATAGCTTGGTAAAGCATTTCATATGGTGATTTGTTGGCAAGAATCAGAGTGGGTGTTCTGTTGATGATATATGTGGATGTTAGAACACATTTTCCCCAAACTTTATTAGGTAGGTTAGCTTGAAACTTAAGAGCCCTGGTAATGTTGAGTAAGTGTTCATGTTTTCTTTTAACCACATCATTTTGTTGTAGTGTTTCAACACAACTCAACTGATGAATGATTTCCCTTTCTAGATAAAAATCAATCATATGAAACTATAGACCATTATCAAATCGAAGAGTTTTAATGTTACACTGAAAATGTATCTGAATGAGATGGTAAAAGGACTGAATAATAGATCTAGTTTGAGATTTATCACACATTAAGTAGGTCTAGGTCATTCTATTATAATCATCCACGATGGTTAGAAAATACTTAGAACCATCCAAAGAAGGAACATAGTATGGTCCCCAAATGTCACAATGGATGAGATCAAACATATTGGAGACCTTAGTTTCACTGAGTGGGAAATACAACATGTGTTGTTTAGCCATAGGGCATATACTACAATGTAAATCTTTGTTGACATTGATGGTAGGAACTATCTTTTGTAACAATAACAATTTTCAAGTAGGAACATGTCCCAAACGACAATGCCAAATGTCTATATCTGAGATGAAATTTGTATTATTCAAGGACCTGCAAGCAATGTAATCTGCTTTCTTACATTTCAAAGAAGAAACAAGCTATTCAGAAAAAGAGACAGCAGAACTAGAAGGAACAAATTTAACATTCAGAAGTGTTTTAAGTTGTTGAAGCTGAAGTGAAGGCTGATTATGAAGTTGATGACCAGGTTGTTGAAGGTGATACAGTCCACTCTCAAGATTGCCTACCCCAATCGTCTTCCATGTCGAAAGATCCTGAATAAAATCAGAATGATGTATGAATAATAAGCAGCAATTATGTTTAAGTGTCAAGTTACTGGCATCCATGTCGAAAGATCCTGAATAAAATAAGAATGATGTATGAATAATAAGCAGCAATTATGTTTAAGTGTCAAGTTACTGGCAAAAATTAAGTTGAATTTGAAGCATGGCACAACAAGCACATTTGACAGCACTAAATCATTAGATAACTTTACTGTTCCAATATGTGTAACTGGAACACTATCACCATTAGGTAACCTCATGGAGGCATCAACAGCAGCCATCACAGTGGTCAAGCGTATGGCAAAACAAACCATGTGCTCTGAGGCTCATGTATCAATGATCCATTTGTTTCTGATTGCAGAATCATTGAAACACATACGGTTACCTAAAAATGCAAAAGCATCAGGAATTGAGGAAGATAAGGCTTCCTGAGATGGATGAGTAGCTTGCTAATTAGAGTGTGCTAATTGACCCTACAACTTTGGCATCAACACAGAAAGAATTTATTGACACTGACTTGGAGTAATGGTAAGATGTGAAAGAGACTTCAGTAGTTCTGTATTATCACGGTGAGATATCTGCTCAACGGCATTAATACCGGGAGTGTTTCCTTTACTATATATGTGACCAGGGGGATATCCTATCAACTTGAAACATGTGCTCTTAAGGTGGCCTAGCATTCCACAGTAACTACACATAGGCATGTCTTTCTTCTAAAATGAAGTAGATCTCTAATTGCCAAATGAAGTGCGCATTTGATTGCCAAACGGCTTCTGCATCATTTTGCTGGCAAAAGTCACAACATCAAAATTTTGTTGTTTCTTTGTAATGACCTCCTTCTGCCTCTCATCTTGCAAAATTAATGCAAAAACTTTGTTCAATTATGGCAATGGATCCATCAACAATATCTGACTTTTAACAACAGAAAATTGTTCATCTAATCCCATAAGGAACTGCATAACTTGATCTTCTCCCCTGCAGTCAGTGTTAGCAACATTTGGTCTATAGTTATCTAATTCTTCCCAAAGACCTTTGAAACGATTGAAGTATGAATTAACTGAAGTATTTGCTTGTGAAATTGAAGCAATATGCTTCTTCAATTCATAAACACGAGGACCATTGCTTTGACTATAGCGATCCCGAAGCTCAATCCATATTTCCCTTGCTGAATCCTTGTGCACCACGCTAGGATACAGCTCTTTTGGAATGGAATTGATAATCCAAGAAGAAACCACATGATTACATCTCTTCCACACACTGTAAAGAGGATCATTAGAACTAGGTCTGACAATAGATTCGTCTATGAACCTTTCTTGTTTTTGACGCTGAGTGCCATCGTTGCTGCGCGACTCCATGTCGCATAATTGTCCTCACCAAGCACGATAGAGATAAGTTACGTCCCTGTGTTATCACCATAGTGAAGGTAATATGGACTGCTTGGACCACTCATCAACCGACTGACCAGAGAAGCTACATCACTAGCAATAGCTTCTTCAGCTGATGACTCGTTGGATGAATTTACCTAATCACACTGATCTCGAACCTCTGCCTGAACACTAGAATTCGCCATTCCAGAAAAAGATTACCTCTCTGGTACCATGATGAGTTGTAGAGGAAAAGTGAAGAATGGCGGGAAGAAATAAACAATTTAACTGAGTAATGAAAATTGAATGTGTAAACTCAAAATACATGAGCCTATTTATAGACACACTCCCAAACTAATTCAACAGAATGAAAGAGTGTACAAGGCATAAATAACCTTCCACAAATATCTACAAAATATCTACAAACTTGACTCCAATATAATCCGCAGGAGCATTATTAAACACTATAAAGAAAATTGATTTGAAATGTAGTATGAAAAACTACAAACGAAATCAAAAAACTAAGAAGGGAAGAAGAAAAGAACAATTCGAGACAAGTGATTTTCACTCTTTCCTTAAGATAAAATTGCCCTCAACAATACTCACGGTTTACGGCACTTGTCTCCGAAGATAAAACGGATTCAACTTGTGGTAGAAGCACTTCAAACCACAAGTTACGACGAACTTTCAACGGAATTTCTCTCTACAAAGAAGAAAAAGGTTTTTGATGATTTTTGAAGTGATCTGCAAGAGTTTTAATGTAATGCGCAATAGAAATATGATATGGGATGTAAAAGGGACGTCCAAGAGATTCTATATATAGAGGATGCAAATATGAATGAAATGCCCTACCCCCAGCTCAGCAACACTTGTTAAAGGTCGCACCATTCACTTGTCGTTAGCCTATCGCCATCGCCTCGCTCGAGCAATTAAAACATAGACTTTCTCACTAGCTTGTCACTAGCCTATTGCTCGAGTGATAGTTCAGCCATAAGCTAGCAACAACCTTAGTGATTTTCTAGATAGCTTCCTCTATTTTTCTTCCAACTTTTGACCTCAATTTATCATTCATCCAGAATTGGTTTTGAGATTTCAAATATACCACAACGTTCTACTCGACGAGTAGAACAAGTTGTTCTATTTACTTTTGTAATTTGACCATTAGAACAAGTCCGAATATTTGGCCGAAGTTATGAAAGTCATTTTTCCAAGTTTTTGGGAAGCTTCCTCTATTTTTCTTCCAACTTTTGACCTCAATTTATCATTCATCCAGAATTGGTTTTGAGATTTCAAATATACCACAACGTTCTACTCGACGAGTAGAACAAGTTGTTCTATTTACTTTTGTAATTTGACCATTAGAACAAGTCCGAATATTTGGCCGAAGTTATGAAAGTCATTTTTCCAAGTTTTTGGGTTTAACACTTACCAAATTTTCAATCTTCTAAACCAATTTCCAACAATCCCCCACATAAATGGAAATTTGAACATGCATATGAAATGTGAAATTATGATGCATTGTAGAGAGAGAGGAAAAACACTGCATCAGGTAAGGTAGCTTCCGGTTCTAAACCTCCATTAGTGAAATACTATTGGACTTACTTGGCTAATTGGTGAACGTGATATCTTGAACCATTCAGTCGATAGTGTAAGCCAAGATAACAATACTTACACAGATGTCTTCCCTAATCCATT
>CAIGRN010131173.1:0-23696 GCA_903798345.1 Fraxinus anomala
ATAAGGGAACACAGTATGGTTGATTTTCATTTTGTTTTTGTATATATATATATATATATATATATATAGAGAGAGAGAGAGAGAGAGAGAGAGAGAGAGAGAGAATTTGTAATTATAGAGAGATGAAGTTTGTATTTTAGAGAGAAAGAGAGAATGTTATGGCAGGAATTATCTTTGTAATTGGGGTGTTGGATGGGGTTGGGGAGAAAATAATGCGGCAGTGAATTATATATGTAATCCTAATTTGTAATACCTGAATGATCTAATTTTACACTGTATATTCAATCCTAATTTAGTGTCTATTATCTTATAATTATATATTTATTAATTGGAATTACCACTTATTTATGAAAGTATTTAAAAAGTTTGTTAGTTGTGAAATGTGATTCTTATAGTGTAATAATTGTGTATTATTCCCAAAATTTAAGTTTAACTATTTTAGAATTGGTTGGATATGTTCAAAGCCTTTCCATTGAGGGATCCACATGGCCTAAACCTAGCATTCTAAAAAAAAAAGTTTTGGTTCAGTTTTCTAATTTGAGGACTTTCTCTTATAGCCTTATTCTGAATAGTTTTTGCTAGGTCTGTCCTCATGTGAATAAACGGGATACTATATAAGTGAACACAAAAGGTATATTGGATAAATAAGTCTTCATCGTGGTAGATATGGCTTCCATCACCGTGAAAACCATTTGAGCCCTATTAAATTCCTTAGTTACATCATTAAGAGATTATGTTGATCCATATTACTTGTAAACTTTATAAAAATGCTGGCTAATGTTCCATCTAAGATTATGAGATGAGCTTGTTCAACACTACATTTCACAACTCTAGATCCAATTTCTTATAAGAGGTCCCCATTACATAATGATTGGATTTCCATTGGTTTCCATAGAAATTGTGTTGACCTCAAAAAATGTACCAGTGATGTGGCCAACAAATCCCAAGGTTTCTCACGTCTATACAAGCTTTATTCATACACACTTAGATAAATCGTTAGCCACACGTGGCCTTCTCCAGAAGTGGTCAAGTTAGCCACGCTTACTTCGATGATCAAGTTAGTTGGAGAAATAATTATATGAGTGTGGGAGAGCTTTAAACGTGAGCTTCCAATTTAAAAAGGGGGTTGACTTTGGGAAAAAATGAGTAGAAAGTATGGTAACAAGATTATAGCTTTGAGAGTCTAAACTTGCATTACCCTTGGATGGCATAAAGTGTAAGCTTTTATACTTGGGCAAGATAAATGAAGGTCGTTGGATGACAATGTGCATGGTCTTATCCAAATGACTGACATTTCTTGTCATAAGCATTAATCAATCACAGCCTTAAATACTAATACCACTTTTGTATCCCTAAAGCCTAGCTTGGGGCCTTGGACTTGACCAAATAAGTCGGAGGCAACGATGGTGGTAGCGGTGAGTTGTCTTGTCAATCTCATAAAACAAGATCTATTTAAGCTCTCCTAACTGCCTTGTCCTGGACCGGCTCTTCCCATGGGGTTTGTGTGTAATGGGGTCAGACCAATTTCACTTCATGGGAAAAATGGGTCGTCCGCGCTTGAAGGTCGATCCAGTTTCGCCTCATGTTAGTGTATAGAGTGTGGGACCGACGAACCGTTTGCCATGTAGTATAGTTGAGACCACGTGGAGGTCCTCATGTAGAAAGTCCTAACAACAGTCCTTGTAGTCCAAGTATTATTATTCAAATAACGAGTGGACTTTCGAGTTTGAAGAAAAAAGGCATGGCAGAAGGCTAGATCTGATGAAGTGATGCCCTTGCTATAAAGGGCGAGCCTCTTTGATGAATTCGAAGCCTGTGATAAAGTTGAGTTACATGAAGTGATGCCCTTGTTGTAAAGGGCAGGCCACTTTGAAGAAGTTGAAGACTGTGATAAGGCTGAGTTATGTGAGACGATGCCCTTGCTGTAAAGGGTGAACCACTTTGAGGAAGTTGAAGCCTGTGATAAAGCTAACTTATACGATGTGATGCCCTTGCTATAAATGACGAGCTGCTTTGAGGAAGTTGAAGCTTGTGATAAGGCTGAGTTATGCGAGGCGATGCCTTTGCTATAAAGGACAAGCTGCTTTGAGGAAGTCGAAGCCCATGATAAGGCTGAGTTATGCGAAGCGATGCCCTTGCTATAAAGGGTGAGCCACTTTGAGGAAGTCAAAGCCTGTGATAAGGCTGAGATATGCGAGGTGATGCCCTTGTTGTAAAGGACGAGCCTCATTGATGAAGTTGAAACATATATGGCCCTGTGCTCTAATGATTTGAAAGAAATGCTAGTTTCCTAGGTAGAAAAGATGGGTAGCAAGTCGGTTTCCAAAGTCCACATTGTGTGCGAATTTAATGTGCAATGATGGTGATCTGTCATAGTTCCCACAAACGACTTGCATCTGATAGCCCAAGAATAGCTAATCAAAAGGGAGTGAATTGATTTATAAAACCTTTTTGAAAAATTAATCTAAAATCAAACACGTAATAACCAGATAGATTAATTCAAATAATAAGTACAAATATAAAAGTACTAAGTAGATAGGGATAGAGAATGCAAATGATATAATTATGAAGGTACAATCCAATGTAATGATCTACGTCCTCCGTTAACAAGCTCTCTGACACGAGCAAGGCCAATTTTACTATGTTGATTTTGACGTGAACCCAAGAACGGGGATCAGCATGGAAATCGCGGAATTAATTGAAAACGTCGGGAAAGCCCAAATTCAGGTTGTAGACGGTAGAATCTCGACCCGTACATTATTAAACCAAGCAACCAAACAAAAATAAAATTTGAATGACCTCTTGATTACAAAACCAACAAACCTTGATTTGCGAATGCCACAAAAGGGTGTCTAATCCTTTGATAAGTTCTAAGGGTTGAACGCCACAAATATAACAATATTTGATAAGTTCGGTACATGTTCAATCAAGAACAAGGAGAGAGAAATTCTCAACTCATTATGTCAAAAGTTTTTAGTTTTACAATGAAATAAATCTCCTATTTATACTAATGATAGAAACCTTAATAAAACGTAATTAGGTCATAGAATATTGTCAAAGTTGGAAATAAAATAGAATCCTAGACTAACAAGTAAATCTCGCGAAAATAGGAAAATTTCACCAACTTGTTCTTAGCATGTTTCTATGTGACTGCAAGCCCAAAAGTACCATACGCCCATACAACCTTGTGCAGAACTTCGTGATGATTCTGAATTGTATCATGGGCGAAAATCCGACAACCGAGCTGAGAGTTATGCCCATTTTAATCCATATCACTCGTTTTCTTTTCAGATATCTTCCAAACCTTGAATCCAACTCGTTTCGGCTCTCGAGCCCTTCACAAAACTTGATCTTTGGCTTGTTCACTTCTTCAATTTGAATTCCAAAACTTGACCAAGTGATTACCTATGCCGGATCATATCAGATTGACTTGTGGTGCAATCCAACCCTTTACAAAGTTTTCGGTGACTTACAAACAGGGGGTACCAATCCTTTTACAATGTTGTGCTTTATGGGACCTCAATACGACCCACAAGTTCAAAGAAAATAGATTATACAAATTGAAACTTCTCTCTTAATAAATGATATGATCACAATTTAGTACCAAGAGAGAAATAGGCTACAATTTAATAAATAGTAATGAATTAAGCTCAAGTATTAGGTATGAAAAACTTTAATGTGTAGAATGATTTTTAAAAGTTAATTTGATCAAAAGTTTTTCAAGAATAAAATGATTTGATAATAAATGATATGAGAAATCAATGCAATTTTGCTCAAAAGAATCTCACTTGAATGCTCTTGAATGTGTAGATGATTTTAAAGTGATGTGGTATTTATAGAAGTCAAAACGTCAAAAAGTTCTACCCAATGGACGTCCCCTACTGACCGGACGACTGAAAATAGCCATTATACATCAGAAATCAGAACGATAAGAAATTTGACTGTTGAAGCCACCGAACACCCGTCAAAACAGAAATTTCTGGTTTTCTCTTTTCTTGATTTTTAAGCACGTGTAAATACTTTAGGGATATATTATCTTTTCAAAATAAGTGTCATTGGTAAAGAATTTTAAAGTCAAGTGAGGATTTTTGTCATATCAAAAATAATTTTTATGCGGGCGTTTGTTTTTTTGGAAAGTTTATCTCGTGCATAAAAATTTAACCTACGAGCTTGAAGTGATTCATTGCTAAGAATTAAAACATTTTACCTTTACATATGGATTCAAATCATCTAAGTCTAATATCTTTGATTGATTTGGCACGAGGGCACAATTTGTCTTCGATATTCTTGATGCGAGTGCTCGATTTCTAAGCTTGATTTGTGAATGTTCGATTTCCATTAGGTTCGTAACATGTAACAATGAAGGCTCAAATATAAATGTTAGAGATAAGAATAATTTGTTTCTTATAATCAAAACTCGAAATCAAATATAGGTCAACAATTTCCCATTTTTTATTATGACAGACAAGATGATTTGCAGAATATGATTGATCAATTTGATATCAATTTATCATGCAATTCGCTTTCTCCCTTTCTTTTACAAATTGATAACTATGCATTCACATTATGAGTTTTCCTCTTTTTCCCATTTTTATATACTCTAATCATATTATTGTAAAAATAAAGCATCTTGCTAAGTCCATCCACTGAAGATGTAAGAGAATTAATACGGCCATTGAGGAGGTTGTAGTGATCTTCGGTAAATGTAAAACCACCAGACGAAGAGTTAGGAGCACTAGAGGTAGGAATATCGTGAGGAGGGTGTGAAACTTGTGGTATATCATCAGCATCATCATCCTCATCACCTTCAAAAGGTAGAGTCGATGGACCCGAGGTGGGGTCAAACCCTTTTGTGTGTGCCACCCATAGACCGTGTTCTTTTACCATTTTCATTTGTTTAAGGGTTTGAATGTTGATAGTGTCAGTGGGGCAAAGTTTAACAAAAGTCTCATCATGTAGTGGAATGTCAAAATGTTTAAAACATTTTGTAAGAAGCATTCCGTAAGGCAAAACTTTAAGATGACGCGTGGAATGCACAAGTTTCATGAGACCTAATGTAATAGTTAGAAATTTTAGTTTTCGCCCAGCAAGAAAAGAATCGAGGATAAAAAGATAAAAAAAGTTTACTTCATCTCGATGACTCTTTCGAGAAAGAATCACATGTGCAATGATGTTTTGTAAAACTTTACATGGAAGTGTTAGTTGATTTGCATTAATTTTTGTGATGTTTTCAAAATCCTTTCTGGTAACTTGACGACATACCTTGAAAGGGTTATACCCTTCAAAAGTAGGATGACGTTTATGTAGAAAATTTTGAATACCACACGGCTTAAGCTAAAAAATTTCACGAATGAGAGATTTGTTGATGGTGATACGAACATTTTTGAGTAAACATGAAATCTAATCCAAACAAGGAGAAATAACCATATTTTTATTTAAAAAAATTCATAAGGTGAGGATATGCATGTTCTTCTAGAGTAGCTACCGACACCCACCCCATGTTCTTAAAATATTCTTCAATATGAAATGCGGGTGCTTCAATAGTAAAATCAGCAAAATCAACGTTTTTACCTATTAAATGGGAGATTTTTCAAATTGGTTGACCGGCACCTCGGGCTCCATATCGAATTCTTCATCGGATGATGGTTGAGGAGATCGGTCATCATGCCCTTAAGTCTTTTCTCCTTTCTTTTAGACCCCGACATTGTAGAAAAATAAAGAAGATTTAAAGAAAAATTCACATTCTATGGTTTCGGATTTTTGGGGAAAAAATTGGAATGAAATGATTAAAAATTGAAATTTTGAAAGGATATGAAGTGTGGGTTTATTGATTTTGAGAAGTATTTGATGATTTGGGTGGAGAGAATGAAGGAGAGATTTAGGGAGAGAAAAAAGGAGAAAAGGGAAAGACGATGGACTAGTTCGTGAAAGGGGGATTTAATCGCATTTTACTGGATGTCCGGTTGACAGAGTTAAATTCTCTATCAAATCGAACAGGTTTATCAGACGTCTGGTTGACTTGTCTGGTCCCCATTTTCTTTATTAAAAATATTATATTTATGTGAATACAATAATGCAATGAGAACACATAAGCGCGTGTAGTTATGAATTCAATCATGTACCTCAAATTCATCAATAATGCCTAAATCTCTTCTAATATGTGAGAAACGATCAAGAGCTAGAGGTTTTGTAAAAATATCGGCCAATTGATTTTTCGTGTTTACGAATTCTAACACAAATATTACCCTTTTGAGCATAATCTCTTAGAAAGTGATGTCTAATTTCAATGTGCTTCATCCTAAAGTGTAAAATGAGATTTTTAGACGACAAGTTTATGGCACTAGTTTTATCACACATAATGGGTATATGATCAAATGATAGGCGATAATCACTAAGAGTTTGCTTCATCCATAGAACTTGTGTACAACAACTAGCGGCTGAGATATATTCAGATTCAGCGGTAAACAATGCAACGGAATTATGTTTCTTGCTAAACCATGATACAAGTGAAAGCCTAAAAAATGGTACATTTCGCTAGTGCTTTTACGATCGATTGTACATTCAACCCAATCGGTATCCGAATAGCTAAGTAGACCAATGTGAGTGCCTTTGGAATACCAAAGCCCTAAAGTTCTAGTGCTACTAAGATATCTAAAGATACGTTTCATGGCCTTAAGATGAGATTATTTAGGATTCGATTGAAATCTAGCACATAGACACACATTAAACATATTATCGGGTCTATTTGCAGTTAAGTAAAGAAGGAATCTGATCATACCTAGATATTTTGTTATATCAACGGACGTACATTGATCATCCATGTCCAATTTTATGGATGTACTCATAGAGGTGCTCATTGACTTCAATTCATCCATGTTGAACTTCTTGAGCATGTCCAATATGTACTTACTTTGATTGATAAAGATTTCATATCAAGTTCGCTTAATTTGGAGGTCGATGAAGAATTTAAGTTCTCCCATCATGCTCATTTCAAATTCCATGCTCATCAACTTAGAAAACTCTTCACAAAGATAAATATTAGTATAACCAAATATAATGTCATCAACATAAATTTGAACAATGATCATATCATTCTTTTGAGTTTGGTATCCACTTTTCCTATTGAAAAACCAAAATTAGAAATTTGTTCAATCGTTCGTACCAAGCCCTAGGAGCTTGTTTTAAACCGTAGAGAGCTTTTCTAAGTTTGAAAACATGGTCCGGATGTTTGTGATTTTTAAAACTGGGTGGTTGTTCATTAAACACGTCTTCTTGAATAAAATCGTTAAGAAAATCACTTTTAACATCTATTTGATAGAGAGTGATTTTTTTATGACAAGCAAATGAAAGAAACATGCTAATGGATTCTAATCTAGCCACAAGTGCAAATTTTCCTTCAAAATCGATGTCTTCTTCTTGATTGTAACATTGGATCACTAATCTAGCCTTGTTGCGCACAATTATTCCGTTCTCATCATGTTTATTTTTGACGACTCATTAATACTGATGACGGTTTTATCATTTGGTCTAGTAACTAAATTCCAAACATGGTTCCATTCAAATTGATTAAGTTCTTCTTGCATAACTAGAATCTAAAATTCATCAAACTCGGGCTTTTTGAAGTTCTTTGGTTTAATTTGTAAAATGAATGTACAACTACTTAAATGATTTTTAGAGTAGAGACTCTAGTAGTAATACCTTTTGATGGATCACCAAGATTAGTTCTTTAGGATGAGAATGAACAAACCTCCATTCTTTTGGTAAAGGTAAATCATTTTGGACTTCGATTGGCTCTTTTTCGCTTTGTCGAACATTTTCTCCTTCTTGACGTTCATCTTGTGGATTTTTCTTGTGTTAATCTTGAATTGACATTTGTTTGAATGGAATTTCTAATCCTACATCAATATCAATACCTTTCTCATGATCAATAGAGTCAGTTTCATCAAAAGTGACATGCATAGATTCTTGAACGACTAGAGTTCTTTTGTTGAAAACTCTACAAGCTTTACTAGTCGATGAATATCCTAGAAAAATTCCAACATCGGATTTTGAATCAAATTTTTCCAAGTTTTCTTTTGTATTCAAGATAAAACATTTGCACCCAAAGATTTTGAAATATTCGATATTGGGAATTCTATTTTTCCAAATTTCATAGTTTTGGTTTTCTTTCGACTAATTAAAATTCTATTAACAATATAGCAAGTAGTGTTAATGGATTCGGCCCAAAAGTATTTTAGCATGCTATTTTCATTTAGCATGGTCCTAGTGGTTTCTTGCAATGTGCAATTCTCCCTTTCTGCTATGCCATTTTGTTGAGGAGTTCTAGGAGCCGTCATTACAAAATTCATCAAAGGCGAGATTATCAAATTCTCCACCATGATCAATTTTAATAGTTGTAATAGAGTACCCATTTTCATTTTGAACTTTTTTATAAAAACGTTTAAAGGTTTTTTAGGCTTCATCTTTGAGACTTAAGAAAAGAACCCAAGTGAATCTAGAAAAATCATCAACGATGACGAAAGCATAGTATTTTCCATCTAAATTAGCGGTTCTCGATGGTCCAAAAAGATCAATATGGAGTAATTGAAGTAGTTTTGTAGTGGATGAGTGCAATTTGGGATTGAATGAACTTTTCACTTGTTTATCAAATTGACATGCATCGCAAATTTTGTCTTTTTCAAACTTCAAGTTTGGTAAACCTTTAACAAAACTATTTTTGGAGATTTTTGAAAGAAGATCCATCCCAACATGACCTAATCTTCTATGCCATAGCCAAGTGTCCTCTTTCAAACTCACTAAACATTTTTCATTACTTTCAAAATCGATATTTATGATATAAACATCTTTATTTCGGCTTCCTATGAACAATACCTCTTTAGATATAGCATCCTTTATGAGACATTTAGAATAATCAAATTTGATATGATAGCCTTTATCACATAATTGACTAATACTAAGTAAATTCATCGAGCCCGGGTACAACACTTGAAGATATTGGAACTTTGGCAATTCCCATGTCCATCCCTCCAGAGGCTCGACCTCGGGCATAGGGTAGACCACCCCAGTTGACCTATCCCAACCACTCCTGTAAGTTTAAGGAGCATTTAGCGTTAGCGGCAACTTAGGAGTTCGGGCTTATGCTAAACTGTGATTGTCAAACTCTAGGACCCAATGATAGGATGGTAGGGCTTGAGAATGAGAGTTTGTTATTTTTAGGAATTTCTAAAGGGAAGATTTAGGTGGCCCCTACACCTATTTTTTGTAGGTCTCCTAGTCAAGCATAATATGTGCCCAAGGATAATTAATGCCCAATGGGTGGAGAATGCTCATTTATTTCTTTATATCCTACAAATACTTAGGTATTACACCATACCTTGACCTCTATAGGATGGTCTTCAAGCTTAAACAGCTACCACATTTTACCTACTTTGCTTACCTTCATCCTGATTAGGGTTTAGGATCCTGAAGATGCCTAGCTCCCTAAAGAGATGGAAAGAGAAGTGGTTTTATGTTATTCCCCGAGAGCCCGATTTCTCTTTCACTCCTTGATGGGGAAACCTAACAAGATGAGGTTTTGTAAGGGTCAGGCATATTTGAAGACCTTAGAAAATGATAGGCAAAAATTGTAGGACCCTGCTCGTCTGGTGTATTAACTAAACGACATCCTCGGGGATGTAGGCAATGTTGATGGTAGGGTTTTTTTTTCTTTAATATTGCTCTTTCTGCTTATAGCGACCTTCACCTTATGCTTATTACTTTGTAATTATTTTTGTAGACATGTCGTTTGAACTAGTTACTCTACATCGAGCTGTTAACTCCAAGTCCAAAGCGCCCCAAGTGAGAGCCCCCATGCATAAGAAAATGAGGAAGAGGCCTAGGGATCGTATACCTAATATGCTCAAGAGATGAACTGGTGAATCCTCAGGTGCAAGAAGGATGAGCCATAACTTGGGAAAACCTCAACCCGGGGAACTACTCCTCGTGCTCAGCCTCAAAATAATAATCCTCGTGTTTCATGACCACACATTACTCCTGAGGTTGTAGACCTTAAGGATGACTTCATCCTCATCATTGAAGACTACAAACGTTTCCATTTAGTCCCGAGCATCATCGCCTAATATCAAAGTGACGTCGAGTTCGGCGAAGGCATGAAGGCTATGAAGATGTTGACCCTAAAGGTAATCTCAATTACTATTCATAATTTATTTATCAAGTTTTTATCCTGACTTGTTTGTTTAGGCCTTTATTTTATTTTTTAGACTTTGAACATAACTCGGGGTCTTTCTTTAAAAAGGATGGATGAATCATATAAGGTCGTTGAGCTTATTGAGTTAGTAGAGCTCCTGGATAAGAAGATCATAAACTTCAAGGATAAGCATACCTTCTTTTGAAAAAGCTCGATGACACGAAGAACGGGCAGTAGAAGGCTCGAGATGAGGTTACGATGGCAAATGATGAGGTTGAAGAATACAAGCTAGTGCTTGAGCAGACCAAGAAGGATTTTGAAGCTAAGCTATGCCATGCTCGATAATTGGTGGTCAAGGACTTTAAAGAGTGTGAGAAATTTAACAAGCTGAAAGGCGAGTGTGTAATGGACTCATACTATCATGCTCTAAAAAAGGCTTGGGCTTTTCTTCGTACCAAGATGCCCGAGGTCAGTCTTAAGGATCTGAAGATGATCCTAGAGATCGTGATGAGCTTTGTATTGTCTATCGTCGAGGAAACTAATATGATGAAAAAGGGATCAACGATGATGGGGGTGATGAGTTACCAAGGATGCCAACATGGCACCTAAGGCTACTAATCTAGGTTAGGTGCTTTTTCCTCTCCATTCGTATCCCAAGCTTTCTTTTGTTCGGATGACATAATATTTTTTTAAATTTTTATCATGTAATCAGCTCGGACAATGTTTAACAATTTGTAAAAAATTCAATGATATTTTCGGACTATATCTGTTTATTTCTCAATCAATATGTATTACCTCGACAACTCAATAGTACAACGTGCCATTGAACCCAAGCTTTAAGAACTGATTTAATCAAAGAAGCAAAGTAATAAGCTCATTGAACAGGTCGTGCTTAATAATGATAAGTAGATCTGATCTTAAAGAATGGTTTTTGTTAAACTACTAAAGCTCGACGACTTGATGCAAATTGATCTAACTTGACCCTCAAACTAGATGTAAGTTAAGGAACTAAGCTTGATGACAAGGTTGAACCAAAAGTGTATTGATCAAACCGAGCTATAAGATCGGATTTTAAATGTTCGGATTATATATAAATTGAATAACGCTCGATGACTTTATGACCTGCCAATGGAGTTCTTAGATATGATTTTTTCATATGTTCGGGTAATATGCTCGGTAAACTTACTTGGAAATTTTGGCAATCAACGTTGACACCTAAGGTTCTTGTGCAAGGCAAGGCTTTGAGTGCTTACACAGGATAGGGCTTTGAGTACTTGTACAGGACAGAGCTTAGGGTGCTTGCGTGGGGCAAGGCTTTAAGTACATGTGCGGGTCAATGCTTTGAGGTACTTGCACGGGCAAGGTTTTTAACAATATTAAGCTTGGAAAAAATGAACTTTATTGGGATGAGATCTCAACTACTAATCAAAGAAAACCTTTTCCACAAATTAAAAATGGGCACGTAGTCCCAACCAACTAAAAAGTAAAAGCATGTGGGGCATGCAAGCTTGCTTAAAAAAAAACTAAGTAAACTAATAAATAAGGCAGGGCAAGCTACCTATAATAAATCTTCAAATTGTCAGTGTTCCAATGTCTAGAGAGTGGTCTTGCTAAGCTATCATTCAAGTTGCTTGATCCTTCGCGGACTTGCCGTATGACTTCAAGAGGTCCTTCACAAATCGGCCCAAGTTTGTAAAGGGCATGACTAGCAGATTTGGCTCTTCTAAGTACAAGGTCCCCAACTTTGAACTTTCTGGGTCTTACTCTATTATTGAAGTGTCTTGCTGTTCTATTTTAATAGGGTGTAACCTTTAAGGCAACTTGCTCACATACCTCTTCGAAGAGGTCTAGGTGCTCAATTGTACTATCCTTGACCTCAAGCTCTAGACGCCTAAGACTAGAAAATCTAACTTCCATTGGAACTATAGCCTCAATACCAATTGCTAGCATGCAAGGGGTCTCACCCATCATTTTATGAATAGTTCGATATGTCCAAAGTATAGAGGATAGCTAGTCGGGCCAAGTACCCCTAGAATCTCCGATCTTTGTTTGGAGGTCTTGCAATATAATCTGATTTGTCACTTTAGCAAGGCATTGCTTTATAGATGTGACAATGATGCCAAATGGTGGTTAATCCCGAGGTTGGTGCAAAAGAACTGGGAATTTTTGAACTATCTATCAATGTCAGTTATAAGAACCTTAGGTATCCTGAACCTGCAAATAATGGATTTACAAATAAATTCCCTAAAGCTTGAGCTCTGAAATTGTTGCTAGGGGTTTTGCCTCTACGCATTTAGTAAAATATTCCACTAATACAATGATGAACTTCAATTGAACTATTGTCACAAGAAAAGGTTTGAAGATGTCGACGGCTAATTATTCAAAGAGAGCTGAATAGTGGATATGAGTAAAATCATTGGCGGGTGAAAGGATAATGTTTTCGAACCTCTGACACTTGTCACGTTTCTTAATATAGCCTGAGGTGTCTTTCTTCCTGTAGGTCAGTAGTACCCAAACCTTATAAGTTTGAAGGCTAGAACTCGAGCTCCTTGATGATTTCTGCATACTCCTTCATAGAATTCTGTTAAGACCTGGGATGATTTTAAAGGTCTAAGGCAACTTAGATATGGGAGTATGAAGCTCCTATAGTGACGAGAAACCGAGAATGGGATAGGTGTGGAAATTGCGGAATTAATTAAAAAACATTGTGAAAGCCCAAATTCAGGTTGTAGACGGTAGAATCTGGACCCGCAAATTATTGAACCAAGCAACCAAACAAAAACAAAGTTTGAATAACCTCTTGATTGCAAAACCAACTAACCTCAATTTGCGAACGCCACAAAGGATGCCTAATCCTTTGATAAGTTCTAGGTTTTGAATGCCACAAATATTAAAACAATATTTGATAAGTTCGAAAGTTCAATCAAGAACAAAGAGAGAAAATTTCAAAAGTTTAATTCATCAAAAGTCTTTTTCCAATCCTGAAATAAACTAATAAAGTCCCTATTTATACTAAAACCTAATTAATGTAGTTAAAATGGAAAATAACTCTAAATATTACAAAAGATATCAAAATGATTGTATTTTAGTCAAACTAGGAAACTCCCAAAAATTGGAAATTTTCAGCCTCTTTTTGAACCATGATTTTCTGCCAACTTGTTCTCAGCATGTTTTTATGTGACCACAAGCCCAAAAGCACCATGCAAACATGTAACCTTGTGCATAATTTCATAACGATTCCGAATTGTACTCATGGGTGAAAATCCAACACCCGAGCTGAGAGTTATGCCCATTTTAATCCACGCTACTCGTTTTCTTTCCAAATATCTTCCAAACTTTGAATCCAACTCATTTCGGCTCCCGAGCCCTTCACGAAACTTGACTTTGGCTTGTTAACTTCTTCAATTTGAACTCTATAGCTCGACCAAGTGATTGCCTACCCTGGGTCATATCATCACCTCTCTCTTCGAAAGGATTCATCTTCGAATCCGTGCCTTGTGATCGCATAGGGGGATAACCAGTCTGCTACCCATCTCATCACTGTACCACCTGGATCAAATGTAAAAAATTTCCTTCCATGGCATATGATCAATACATGGTACCCCTCCATTTTGTAGGTATGGATGTATTGCAGCACAAACTCAATCAGCCATAGATGTTGTTGTATGAACTCCCACGTACAATGATCAACCTGAAAGAACAAATTAAGCAAAATACGATTGACATTGTTAGCTTTCCTAATAACGAGATATAGGTCCTCGTACTCATGATGTATCGTATCCACCACATCATGCTTAACGATGAAACTTAGATCTTCACTCCCCCACAATGTTTTCAACCATTTGCTCAACACCCTCTTCTATTTTCTCACTCTCATGCTGAACAACATCATCGATTTTTTTATCCTCCTGCTGAACCATCTCTACTAATTTCTCATCAGCCTGCTCGTGCACCTCCTCTTCTATTTGCCCACTCTCCTCAATTTCAACTGCATTTTTCAATTCATCCTCCATCTTAGAAAATTTATCACTCTTATCTCTCACCTTCAATTGGTCTGCAAAGGATTGTTCTAGTGTCAAGCCAGCCAGAAAGATTTTTTCCCGTCCTGAAGAAACCTATACATGTTCCTCCCCATGTCATAAACAGCCTTCCTCTCATGCCTCCAAGGTCTCCCAAACAAGATATGAAAAGATTTCAATGAAACTACATTACACAAAACCTCATCACTATATCGCCCAAGGGTGAAGTTTACTAGAACCTGCTTGGTCACATCTACCTTCCACACTCTTTCAACCAAGTCATCAGGTACGGTCTAGGGTATTGTTGTAAAGGTAACCCAAATTTTTCAACCATCGTGATACTAGCCAAGTTTGACATGTAATCATTATCAATAGCCAGACTGCATACCTTACTACCCACAAAACATCGAGTTTGGAAAACGTACCCCCAATTACAATCCATCCTTTTACGTAGGTGTCATCAAGAAGACTCAAGAAAATAATTGGATTGGATGAAATTTTGGATGGGAATTCTTTTAATTCAAGAAAGTGGTTCTTGAATTTTTGGACTGGAATGAACATAAACAGATTTTGGATTTTGGATAGATTATTGGATAGTGTCAACTTCCCAAATAAATCAAGTAAAAAAAAAAATTTTTGGATTGGAATGAACATAAACAGATTTTTTATTTTGGATAGATAATAGGATAGTGTCAACTTCCCAAATAAATCAAGTAAAAAAATTTTAGAACAATAATGACGTGAACAGTAAAAAAATTTAGATCAAAGACAAAAATTTTACGACGGACACGAAGAACAAAAGAAAATATAGAACCTAAATTTTTGGAGCCCAAGTTCTGATACCAAATGATCGAAACCAGGAATGGGATACGCTTGGAAATCGCGGAATTAATTTGAAAACTTCGGGAAAGCCCAAATTCAAGTTGTAGACGGTAGAATCTGGACCCACAAATTATTGAACCAAGCAACCAAAAAAAAAAAAGTTTGAATGACCTCTTAATTACAAAACCAACGAACCTCAATTTGCGAATGCCACAAAGGATGCCTAATTATTTGATAAGTTCTAGGTTTTGAATGCCACATATATTAAAACAATATTTGATAAGTTTGAAAGTTCAATCAAGAACAAAGAGGTCTTTTTACAATGCAGAAATAAACTAATAAAGTCCCTATTTATACTAAAACATAATTAATGTAGTTAAAATGGAAAATAACTTTAAGTATTAGGAAAAAAAATCAAAAAGATTGTATTTTTAGTAAAACTAGGAAACTCTCAAAAATTGGAAGTTTTCGGCCTCTTTTTGTACCATGATTTTCTTTCAACTTGTTCCCAGCATGTTTCTGTGTGACCACAAGCCCAAAAGTACCATACTAACATGTAGCCTTGTGCAAAATTTTGTGACAATTCCGAACTGTACTCATGGGTGAAAATCCAACACCCAAGCTAAGAGTTATGCCCATTTTAATCCACACTACTCGTTTTCTTTCCAAATATATTCCAAACCTTGAATCCAACTCGTTTCGGCTCCCGAGTCCTTCACGAAACTTGATCTTTGGCTTGTTAACTTCTTCAATTTGAACTCCGTAGCTCGACCAAGTGATTACCTACCCTAGGTCATATCATCACACCAAACTTCATCATTATACCTTCATAATATGAAATTTACTAGAACCTGCTTGGTCACATCTACCAGTTGTTGTAAAGGTAACCCCAATTTGTAACGACCCGACCTCGCGCCGGAGCCGTTATCATATCATACGTACCGTCCGCTTTGGGAGAGCCTGGGCCCATCTTACCCCGCATTTTTTTGTAACGACCCGACCTTGCACCGAAATCGTTATCATATCATACGCACTGTCCACTTTGGGAGGGCCTGGGCCCATCTTACCCCTCACGGCTTTCTGACGCGTCCCCCAGGATTCGAACCCAAGACCTCCATTCCCTCCCAAAGCGGATAGTGCGTATGATATGATAACAGCTCCCGCACAGGGTCTGGTTGTTACACAATTTTTCAACCATCATGATACTAGTCATGTTTGACATGTACTCCTTATCAATAGACAGAGTGCATACCTTATTACCCACAAAACACCGAGTTTGGAAAATGTGCACCCAATCACCATCTATCCTTTTACGTAGGTGTAATCAAGAAGACTCAAGAAAAAATTGGATTGGATAAAATTTCGAATGGGAATTTTTTTAATTCAAGAAAGTGGTTCTTGAATTTTTGGATTTGAATGAACATAAACAGATTTTAGAATTTCCATAGATAATAGGATAGTGTCAACTTCCCAAATAAATCAAGTAAATTTTTTTTTTTTAACAATAACGACGTGAACAATACCCCATGAACAGTATTTTTTTTATCAAAGACTCAAAATTTACGACGGACACGAAGAACAAACAAAGGACTCAAAATGAAAGAAAAGATAGAACCTGAATTTTTGGAGGCCAAGCTCTAATATCAAATGACGTGAAATCGGGAACGGGATACGCGTGGAAATTGTGGAATTAATTTGAAAACATCGGAAGAGCCCAAATTCAGGTTGAAGACGGTAGAATCTCGATCCGTAAATTATTGAACCAAGCAACCAAACAAAAACGATGTTTAAATGACCTCTTGATTACAAAATCAACGAACATCAATTTTCAAACGCCACAAAGGATGCATAATCCTTTGATAATTTCTAGGTTTTGAATGCCACAAATATTAAAATAATATTTGATAAGTTGGAAAGTTCAATCAAGAACAAAGAGAGAAAATCTCAAAAGTTTAATTCATCAAAAGTCTCTTTCCAATCTTGAAATAAACTAATAAAGTCTCTATTTATAATAAAACCTAATTAATGTAGTTAAAATAGAAAATGACTCTAAATATTACAAAAGATATCAAAAATATAGTATTTTATTCAAACTAGGAAACTCCCAAAAATTGGAAATTTTCGGCCTCTTTCTGTACCATTATTTTTTGCCAACTTGTTCTCAGCATGTTTCTATGCAACTGCAAGTCCAAAAGTACCATACGATTATGAAGCCTTGTGCAGAATTTCGTGATGATTTCGAATTGTACTCATAGGCAAAAATCCAACACCCGAGCTAAGAGTTATCCCCATTTTAATCCACGCTACTCGTTTTCTTTCCAAATATTTTCCAAACCTTGAATCCAACTTGTTTTGGCTCTCGAACCCTTTACGAAACTTGATATTTGGCTTGTTGACTTCTTCAATTTGAACTCCATAGCTCGACCAAGTGATTGCCTACCCTAGGTCATATCATACAGTCTTTGATCATGTAGTACCTTGGTGTTCTATATCGGTCACTTCTCGCTACTCGAAGATCCTCTGGTAAATTTTCATTAGTTAAAAAGTCAATTATTGGGTCCATCCATGAGGGTCATGTCAATGTCCATGATGTTAGATGTTTGATTTATGCTAGGTTCTATCACAATTTTGATGTGAACTGTCCTATCAAGTCCATCTATTTCTATGAAGACTAGTTTAGATAAGGCATCGGCTTTACAATTGTCAGCTCGAGCCATTTTTATAATTTCACAGTTCTTGAATCGTCTTTGAAGATCATGGACTTTTAAACCATTTAAGCTCATCTTCTCTTTCAAATGAACATTAAATCTGACCAACCACTAGTTATGAGCCACTGAGAATCTTGATATGTTCAAGCTCAAGATTGTTAATGAGCTCTAGAGAAATGATGACCTCATACTTCACCTCATTGTTTGTAGCCTTGAATTTAAATCTGAGTGCACATTGAATTTCTATGAGCTTGTCTAGGCTAATAATTATAACCTCTGTACCTGAGCCCAAGGAATCAGATGCTCCATCTACAAATATTTTCCAAATGTCTATCGATGGTCGGGTTATTCCCTAGCCCTCGAGGTCTTGAGATGAGTTATGTTATGAAGTCAATCAAAGCATACGCCTTAATGGAAGGTTGAGGTTTGAACTCTATATCAAATTCATCAAGTTCAATTGCCCATTTTAGTAGTCTTCTTAAGATATCGGGCTTCTGAAGTGCATGTATGAGTGGCTGGTTTATGAGCACTACAATCGGATGAGATTGACAATATTACCGTAGCTTTTGTGCTGCCATGACCAAGGTAAGAGCAAGCTATTCGACCAATGTATATCTGGTCTCTATGTCGAGTAATACTTTGCTTACGTAGTAGATGGGTTGTTGAGCCTTGTTAACTTGATTCCCCATATACTACTTACTACATTTTGAGAAATGGCTAACTATAAAAACAAAGTATCTCCAGACTTGGGTTTTATAAAACTAGTGGTGTTGCCAATGTTTGTTTGACCTCTTGGAAAGCTTTTTCATATTCCTCATTCCAATCAAAGTTTTGATTACTCCTTAGAACCTCGAAAAAAGGAAAGTATATATTTGTTGCTCAAGACATAAACCTATTCAAGGTGATGATCTGGCCTATTAATTTTTGTACCTTTTTCTTGCTCCTAGGTAATTCTATGAATTCTAAAGCTTATATCTTATTTGGATTAGCCTCAATTTCCTCGTGTATAATCATGAAGCCTAAGAATTTACCAGATGCCACTCCAAATGCACATTTCACAGGGTTTAATTTTATCTTATGTTTTCAAAGTATGGTGAATACTTCTTCGAGGTCGGTAATATGTTGGTCAACATGTTTGCTCTTGACTAACATGTCGTCAACATAGACATCAATATTTTTCCAAACCAAGTTAGCAAGGACTTTATTAATGAGCCTTTGATATGTTGCCCTTACGTTTTTCAATCCGAATGACATGACCTTATAACAATATATGGTAGAGTCAGCCATGAAAGACTTCTTCTCTTTATCTTCTTCATCAATGAGGGTCTGATGATAACTAGAAAATGCATCAAGGAAGCTATATAATTTATGACCAATGTGTTGTCCACTAGGTTGTCAATTTGATGAGGGGATAATCGTCCTTAGGGCATGCTTTGTTAAGGTTGGTGAAATCAATACAAACTCGCCATTTACCATTGGCTTTCTTGACGAGAACGATGTTGGTGATTCAATCTGGATATTGGACTTCACGAATAAATTATACACCAATCAGTATACCTATCTCCTCAAGATTGACCTCTCGACGTTCTAGTGCAAACTACATCTTCCTTTGTTTAACTGGCTTAGGCCTTGGGTTTATATTAAGTTTATGCACCGCAACCCTGGGGTCAATCCCTAGCATGTCCTCAACCTTCGATGCAAATACACTAATGTTACGCGAGAGGTAGCTAATGAGCTCGGCCATAGTTACATCAAGATTCTGGCCAACCGTGAATTTTTTGTCGAGCTCAAACTCGAGTGTCGAAAGGTACATGGCATATGTGCCTATTCCCTGGATGCTAGTAACATAGGTCTAGCCACTATTTAATCTCTATGTACAACCCAACACCATTACTCATGAGGAACTTCAAGGTAAGGTGGAAGGTGGATACAATAGCTTTGATCTTGTTAAGTAGTGGTCTCCCAAGTATAGTGTTGTAAGCCATCGAAGCACGAACTACCTAGAAGGCTATGATTTCTGTAACCTGCTTCTAACTTGAACCTAGGGTGAGAGGAAGCATGACAACTCCTTCAGGGATGATGACTCCATCCACGAATCCTTGAAGTGGAGTTTTAACTATCTTTAGTTGATCTATCGAAATTTCCATCTTAGTAAAGGCCCCATGAGACATTACATTGGTTGTACTCCCGTTGTCGACCAAAATTCATTTTACTTCAAAGTTAACAATAATTGCTAATATGACTAAGGCATCATCATGAGGAAATGATATACCTTCTAAGTCATTTGACCCAAATGTAATATCTTCAATGTTGTCATGAGCTGTCCTTGATGTTGGAGTATCCACTGTTCAAGTCTCCCCCCGATGCTATTTCCCTAACGATGATATTATCGGTCCTTGCTGTAGGTTGAACACTGCCTCTAGCCTTAAGGGCATTTCCCTTGTTATTACATTCTTTGGGTGTTTGTTATAACCAATATAAACCCTTATTTTAATTAAAGCATCAATACCCATCTGCAAGGCTTTGCAATTCTCTATGGTATGCCCATGGTCTCGATGCAAGTTACAATACTTGCTCTTATCTCTAGTATCAGGAGGGGACCACATCCTCAAGGGCCATTTAAGTTCCTTGAGATCCTTGATCTCCATTAGAATGTTGAACCTAGAAGTGTTTAAATGAGTAAATGATGTCAGTGACACCTCTTGTCTCTGTTTACCCCCGACTATGTCTCTTATGTTCGGATCTCTCAGAAGTCAGGCTAATATTCCTCGAATACATGGTTTCCTCCATGTTGATATATTTTTTGCCTCAAGTGAGTAGCTCGGTCACTAATTTTGGAGGATTCTCGAACAAAGACATTTTGAATGCTTCACACTTTATATCATATGTGAGGATAGAGACAGTTATTGTAATATATAGGTTGGGTATCTAAAGTCTTTCTTTATTAAACATGTCATGAAGCATAGGGACTCATTTTTCCCTTAATGAAGTTGCATGAGGGATGCTGCAGTCTTCCTAATGCATCTACTACTTGTAAATAAGGAGGGTAACTTGTTAGCTAAGTTTAAGAATGACGCAATAGAATTGGGCTCCAGAGTATAACCAACCCCTAGCAATATTATTTAGGGTTTGCGAAAAAGCTTTGCACATCATTGGGTTTGGTACAACTTGCAAGTTCATGATGTCCATGTACACATTAAGGTGATTGATTGGATCAGCAGTTCAATCATATTCCTTAATTCGGGGGGTACTTAAATCTATCCGGCAAAGGATATGATAAGATATCGGGAGTAAACGAAGTATTGGGGATGAAGCATAATGAACCCCGGTTATTCAGAAGTAGACCAACAGTAATTCTATCTTGGATGATCCTTGCAAGTTCAGTTGAGTCCATGGTAATCGACCTTGAGGCTGAGGTCGTAGGTGGTAAGCTCGAAGTTTCGAACCACCAATATCAGGGACATGACAAGGAGCTTGAACTCGAGCTCGAGCATTGGCCATGAAACCAACCTTTGCTATCAGCACTGGATGTGGATTCTGCTGACCAAGCAATTGAGTCAACGTAGCAACTTGCTAGCACTGTTCTTCTAATGCCCATGAGGTAACACCTATTAGTTAGGGTACTAGTATTTCTGATGGCTTTTCTCGACGAATCGATAAATCCTCAATAGAGGGTTGATTTAGAGCAGATGAGCTTGCTAAAAGATGACCTAAAAGAATATTGACCATGACTTTTGGTATCGTTTCCCACAGACGGGGCCAATGATGCTACAAAAAATTTGCAACTATTGATTCCCGAGCTTGACAATGTAGGATGAACATGAATAAAATCTTCAATACCTGAAACGAAGGCGTCGAGGTTTGTCCTCGTCGCCCCTTCGATATTTAAGTTAGAAAGAGAATTTATTCGTGAGGCTATAAACTAAAAATTATGCAGAAGCGTACCTAAATAATGACTTGAGATCTTATATTTATAGAAATAGGTGGTCAACTCCTAGTAGGATTAGGTTGCTTGATATCTTATCTAATTAAGATATATAGCGTTCGAGTACTATATGGATCTGCGATTAGGTAATGGGATCTTATTAGGACATCGAAGTTTATCTTAATTTGATAAACTTGATGATATGGAAGTTGAGTTTTACTAGGCTAAGTATAAGGACATAAAATTGGCATAGGATGGAGCTCGAGGACAAGGTACCCTTAGGTAAAGTGATACTAGAGGAATAACCCCAGCGAAGGTTGCAGCAAGCCTGCTTTGATGGTGTATGATGAAGTTTGGGATATGTCCTAGTGTTCCCCGATCATCCAAGGAGAGGTCAAGTATTTAGGAGAGAGTAGGCCAAGTGGATTACTTAAGGACACTAAGAGCTGTGATACCAAAGAGAGGCCCAACCATGCTCAACCCTGAGCATACTTGTCCAATTCAATAAAACGAATGGTTAAGTGTTCGGAGTATATCGTCGATGGTCCTTGGGATGGAAGTGTTCGTGCTTAGAAAAATTCCTCCATATCAATATCCAACGGTTATGATTGTAAAAATCATGTTTCCACGTATTTTTTTCTTTCGAGATAATGAATATATCTAGTTATTTAATGAGCGATAAAACAATGAAGTGGAACTTATTTTAGTTTTTATAAAAGAACGTATTTGGGTTAGCATTATCACGGGTAACAGATCAACAGGCAAGAAGAAGAAGATACATGGTTAGTACGCGCTAGGTTGTGATATGTGCTTGCTTGGACTTTGAGCCCAATTCTTCTTTTCGCTTGGAAGATCGCATCTGAAGCTTCCATGAGAATTGGAGAAAGGCAGCAAGTGTAGGATATGAAATAAGTGAGTGGCTATTAATCAGGCACCTCCTTGACAATTTGGCTCCATGTGGCAAGATTATTTAGATGTGAGAGCAATAGTCATTCCATCAAGGAATCCCGATGACGGTGGAGTTAACAAATTTTTGCAATGCCCTTATATACAGCATTGGGGGGCCTATGTGGAAGATGTAATTTTACATTATGGCTTGGATTCGAGAGTGACAACAGACGAGAAGGTCTTTACTTAATCGAAGGAAAACAATATGGATAATGAGGAGAAATACCCGGAAGAGAATATGGAAGATGAGGAGGATTGAGATAAAGATGATAAGAATCTATAGATAAACTTTTGTTGTCTTGAAATATCATCCTTGTATTTTTCTTCTTTGTCATTGTTTTGATTTAGGCCTATTGAGGGATATGAAATCTCTTTTATTTTGAATTGAGATTATGATTAAAGTTGTACATTTGTCTTGTTTATAATTCTGATTTAGAGTTGGTGTTGCGCATGTGATGAATGAAAATTTATTTTTGTTTTCTAAGAAAATGGCACAACCAAACCAGAGTGACTTGATAAGAGACTCGTTGTTAGCTGTGCAAGAGTTTGAAAAGAAAATTCAAGCACAAGCATCGCAAGTAAACCGTGCAGCTGCCTCCACAAAATTAATCACAATAAACAAGTACGTGACATCACAGATTAATTATCTTTTAATGATGTCTGAGAAAAGATGATGAATGAATAAATCGATTAAGATTCACGTACACATAATATATGGTCATCTATAAAAATTCTAAATGTATTAGAAGAATCCATGTATCCAAAGAGACTTGAATAAAACTATGACTTCTTGAATTTTGAGTACACTAATAAATTTACAATATATCATTCGAATTGTCAATTTGAAGAGTGCATGGAGAAATTACAGTCGACTTACGATGACTAGAGCAAATGAAATGTAATTGTCTTTAGCTTTTACATTGTTCTCCATTCTTCTAGATGGGAAAAGTCTTTTATTACCTTTCAGCTAGAGGTCAAGTTGCACCCCTTCCTAAAATCATTTTTAATGCTAATTTAGATTGTACTAAAGAAGTTGTCACATAAGTTAAAATAGACAATATTTACAAAAAAAAAAAAAAAAAAAAAAT
>CAIGRN010131185.1:0-10803 GCA_903798345.1 Fraxinus anomala
CAAGGTGTGTTGTTTCCCATAACCAGACACCTTTGGAAATAGTTTCATATGTAGCAAATAAGTCCTTATTTGGACACATATGAAACACACATCCTGAATCCAGAATACAATCATCATCTGATTTAAACTTGTTACCAGAAATAGCCAAGAGCTTTCCATCACTTACAACGTTCTCAATGAGGTCTGCTTTGCCTGAAGTATTTGTTTCTACTTGCACTCATCTTTTTTTTTATTCTGCAATTTGTAGCAATCCTTCTTCTAGTGCACATTCTTCTTGCAGTAGTTACAGATTTGATTACGAAACTTCGATTTCGATCTATCACTTCCAAAACCACCATGAGCAACAAAGCCAACTACATCTCTAGTCTCAGAAACAAGATGCTTCATCTTCTCTTTTGAATACAAAGTATCATACACCTCCTCAATAGTGGAAGTATCATGACTATACAAGATCGTGTCTCTAAAAGCAGAAAACAAAGCGGGCAACGAACATAATAGGATCAAGACCAAATCTTCTTCATCATACTCTANTATCATGACTATACAAGATCGTGTCTCTAAAAGAAGAAAACGAAGCGGGCAACGAACATAATAGGATCAAGACCAAATCTTCTTCATCATGCTCTACTTCGAAAGTTTCCAAATCAGCGACAATCCTTAAATACGGTCAGGTGATCTTCCAATGATCCTCCTTCTGCCATGCGATGAGAGTATAAATGCTGCTTGAGATTCAACTTGCTTGTCAAACTTTTAGTCATGCACAATTGTTCTAACCTCAACCATAAAGCAATTACAAAATTCTTCTTCAAAATGTCCTGAAAAATAGTATTTGATAGATGATGATGAATGTGAGAGATTACCTTTTTATCTTTCCGTAAATTTTCCTCCGCGGTCAAAGTTACTGACATCTTGTCAATTCCCATCAACGAATCATCCAAATCCAGCTGTGCAAGTACTGCACATATCTTAACCCGCCATAGCGAAAATCTAGTGCTCTGATCCAAAAGCGGGATGTCATACTTCATAGAAGCAATCACGAACAAAAACTTCGAACAAATAAAAGCCTGCGCTCTTGTGAAACTGGTTAACCTAAGCTCTGATACCAATTGTTGGGATTGATGCCACTTGTTGTGACACAAATCACCGAATTGAGATGTTGAATTTATATGGCAAATAATAATGAAATATATGATCGAGCAAAAGAATAATAAAGACAAGAAATATGGCAGAGGAATTAAGAAATTTTATTGACTCAAGAATAATGGAGGAGAGAAAATTACAATGATCCTAAATTCTAGTAATACATCTTCTCACACTTATCAAATTGTATAGAAAAAACTAGTATTTATAGGAAATATGTAAGGGATATCCAAACCCTACTAGTAGAATTGTTGATAAAGCAGGATACCAAAAATTGAGTCCAAAACAAATTCCAATTTCCAATGAGTTTCCAAAATATAATTTCAATTTGATATAGGACCTAATAGCATTCCAAATTAAATTTTTCTTGATGTACACTTCAATTAGAATTCTTCAAACATTTCAACAAAAGAATTCGAGTCACGACCGAATTCCAACAGATATATTTTTAAATATAATATATATATATATATATATATATATATAAAATAACAGCTCCAATGCATGTGGAAAATAGCAATTAATACCCTACTTCATATCATCTGAAGATAAAAAGAATGGGTGCACTTGATGGATTTTATGTACAAACGAGCACAAACCTACAAGAGTGGAAATGTGCATGTTTGAAAGATGCATTTTAGGATGTCAACGAGCGCAAAGAATGGAAATGGGCAAGTAATTGGCTCTCCATAGTGCTTTTGCTATGTGATACCATTAAATCAAATTCAAAACACAAAAACAAGTGTTGATTTAAAAAATAAACAAATAAATAAATGGGACGAGAAACTGGCAATGTCATAGGTAAATCAATGGAACGAGCTGAGGCCAAAAATTTTAGGGCAAACTGACTCATGCTCGACTAGTCCCAACACAAGCCAAGCTCGGGGATGGGCTAGTAATGGCTTATATCGACCTTCCACTTTTCCAATCATTCTCAATACTATTTTTAAATATTGAACTTTCAGCAGGAATATGCATATGCTAACATTGTTAAAATTTGCTTCCATCTCCATGTATTGAACTCCTTTCTGCACAGATTTGAATGGAGCTTCTGGTGGCACCATATTGCCATCTATAGGTCTCTTGCTGATACCAGCCTCGTACCCAAAGGCAAAAGCTGCGCGGGTAAAACCTGACAGATTTTAATGCCCAACAACATGTTAGTTGTTACAATATAAAGAGATGAGGAAATTACAAGAAAGATCCACTTTCACATGATCACTTGTAAAAATGTTCAAAAATTTTTCAATGTCCATTTTGCAATATTTTAGATCCAAATATCCTTGTTAATAATTTATAATTCCACATTTATAATTCCACACTAAAGACAAATATGTGCATATAATTAAATATTTTGTTTACCAATAAAATTTTGACACATGACATACTCTATTTATTTCAATAGTACACATATCAAATCACAATAAATGTTATATTTCTCATTGACACAGATATAAAATATCGAGAACTACATTTCAAATGTCAAGAACTTTATGAAATGTAGAGAATTTTCATCTTTGAAATGAAATCTCGTTCTAGATAAATGAAATATCAAAGATAACTAGTGTTCAATTATTGATAACAACTTTTAAAATATCGAGAACGTCATTTTAATATCGGTTCTCATAGAAGCTATTTATTCTTCTCAAAATTTGTGACAAATTGAGAAAAAAATTAATTCATTTTTCATTAAGGGTATAATAGACAATTTAATACTAAATTTGGCCATTTTTGTAAGAGTTATCAAAATTACACACTTTTTAATTGACAAGCATGGAATTAGCCATTTTTTCTAAATTCCCTTATAAATATTTATTGATAGATAGAGATGTAAAAGGACGCTTTCCTCATAAGGCCTTTTTCTTTTTTACTGCTTAAAATTCAAAAATTGTAAATATATATATATATTAAAGAGACTTTGGCCAACGACTAGTCACATATTTGCAAAAAATAAATAAATAAATAGAAATAAGAACCTAACTCATAATGAAACAGTTAACTTCGAAAATAAAAAATAGAAAGAAAGAAGGAACCAATACACATGAAAAAAATGAGCAGCTATGCTGCTGTTTGACGAATATTCTTTCAAAATACATTATTTTAAAACTCATTTTCAACCACACATTCTTCAATAAAATAATATTTTTCATCACATCAATAACTTTTCCTTACTTTTTAACCACATATTACCAATCATATCACTATTTAAAATACATTATTTCCTCAATAATATCCATCAAACACAAAAGACATCAATTTACCAACAAGACAACAAAAGTTTCATGTAATTTCCACTTAATATATATATTTAACGAATAGAATAACCATGCACTCAAAATCAAAAGTGAAGACGCCTTTCAACAAGCCTCTGGATCCTAAAAAATTGGTATTTCACGTGTCAAAAACTTGGATCACACGTGTATCTAACCCAGTGGGGATGAATATCATTATTCTTATTTATAGCAAGCAGAACTTCAAAGAGGCTAATTTGTTTAATTTTTTTACTTTGAGAAAGCAGATCCAAGTCATAACTAATAAAAGTGGTGGTGCAAAACCCAGTAAAATTTATGATACCCGATTTAGCCTTTTAAAGGCTGACTGAAAGTCTCTAACATAAAACTGCCAGCAACTCAAGTAAGGGCTTTTTCAAGAGAAAAATGGACATAAGTTGAAAGGACAAGCATCTATAATGTAGAGTAGAAAAAGGAATGATACTCATAATATTCATATAAGGGTGTTAGAGCTGTAAAATGAACAACTCAGGCTTTGGCACAATTGAATCGTCCAAGCCTGTTATTTGACGAATTAACTGATCTTGAACTTTAAAACTAGGTCATTTAATAATTGGGTCAACGTTAAATAAGCTTGAAGTGGGGTAAGTTATACTCGAGATAAGTTAAGCAGATCGAGTCAGTAATTCAACAGCCTAGAACTAAGAAGGACTTGAGAAAATCGAACCCCTTATTGCATATTTATGAGAATTTTCAATCAAAACAGTCCTTCTTGTTAGAAAATTCCAATATGTAGGGCCACACATGTATATATGTTAAAATATGTGGTGCTATCCTAAAGATTAATCAATAAAGTGATCCAACAAAGTTAATTTTGGACTAATGTGTATTAATTGTCATGGAATTTGAAGTGTAGAGACCAGAACGATTACTTTAAATTGATGATGGGCCAATTTGTAAGAACCGAAAAATAATAACTGCATATTCAATTATTAATGCATGGGTCATGGTTCTCAATTGAACGTGATTTTTCTTTTCCCTGCATCTCCATCAACAGAGAAAAATTCAAAAGGAGACTACATATCAATTAAAAAATCGTAACCCGTTCAAGCAATCAAATACATATGGATCAATGTATGCTTTTCTTTGATTTCAACATGAAATTTATATATCATGTGATTAGGGCTTGATATAGTATTTATTTGGATTGATAATCCCTTTTCACAAATCCTACACTTGTAGCTAGTCGCTGTATTAAAATTCACTTTGATGTTATAGAACACCTCATTATCTTCCAAATATCCCTAAATGCTTTCATATTTGAATATTCTAGATTACATGCCGTTCTTATGAACTTGAGCGGTCGAGCCAAGTTACACTCAGAGGACTTCTATACACATTCTCTCTCCTCACCCAACATACAATTCACAAAAAACTCTCTAACCATAAAATAGCATTCTTTTTCATTTTGCAATTATCTTAAATAAATTAAACTTGAAAAAAAAAAAATGAGTAAACGAAACTCAATTCCAAATCACATTGTTTTGTTGTTTTACTATGAACCCTAGGCTACCGGTAACTTTTTTCCCCCCCGGAATAAGCAAAATACACTCCTTTCCGTCACCTGCACATAACAAAACTCCAAATAAAAAATTGAATAAACCAAGAATTACGGGCACAGATGGAAGGCACTCTCGCTATTCATGCCCTACAAGGAAAAAACAATACCCCGAAAATATAATGTTCATTCTTCAAAAATAAATAAATAAATAAATCATATTAAGACCCAAACATCTTTTGCATCAAATCCTAATCAGACATATAAGGGAGAGAGAAAACATGGGAGGGGGTACTTTTAAAATTGGGCGATCAAGCCCCTAATTTTCACTTTAAATTTTCAACAATCGCATATTTTTACAATGATCTTTTGAATGATAAAAGACAAAGATGTCTTTAAGTAAACAATACAATTAAAAAATATTGTTTTATTTAAATAACAATACCATCATTTTAGCTAACAAATGAGAATAAAAAATTCTCGCTTAAAATTTTAAAATCACCTAATTTTTCTTATTTGTTTATTCCAATACAGATAAAAACTCTCTCATTTTTTATCTGCTCCAACCTCAAAATCTCAGAAATTGATGAAACGTTGAACAAGATTTTTATTTTTCCTACATCTATCACTTCAAATCGGTAAGTATATTTATGTATGTTTAATTTCGTTTTCGATAAATTAGTATACGTTTTTAATCGATAAATCTTATTTCGACATAAATTAACATATAGATAAAAAAATTTAACAGATCTATAATTTTTTTAAACATAAATAAGAAAAAAAATTCATATGCATGTTCATGGCAATGATTCCGGTCAGTCTTCACAGCCGGCTGTTAACACTTTTTTTTTTTAAATTCTGTTGTCCAGTGATTGAGCTAATTTTTCAACCGTAATCTCCCAGTTACACAGAATTTCATCTGTAGTTCACGACAACGAGAATAAAAATGAATTTACAAATGAGAATTTTATTACTTTATCTCGTTTGAGACATGAGTGGGGTAGGAGCGCATGGATTGAATTGAGTGGACCGTCATCTAATTCTTCCCGTATGGTTCCCGATGATGACGATTTGTGTGTCGAGCAACTGTTTGAAACAAAGAAAGATTTGCATAAAGTTGTGCACCAAATTGCATTAAAATGCAACTTTGAGTTCAAAATGAAGAAATCAAATAAATCATTATTGATGATTGTCTAGGTCGATGACAGATGTCATTGGTGTTTGTGAGCGATGAAGATGAACACGAATGAGTTTGTAGTTCGCAAGTATATACAGGAACATACTTGAGAAGTGAGAATTCGTCGAGTGATCACAGGTAAGCCCGAGTATGGTTTATTGGTCGACAGATAATGTACAAGTATCAAGACCCCTAGACGATTTATAGGCTTTCAGACATCATTAACGACATTTGTCGAGAGTACGGAATAGTTATGAGCTACCAGAATGCGGAAGGCCAAAGAATGCGCATTGGAGGATTTAATGAGATCTGCCAACGAGAGTTATGCTAAATTGGCTAGGTATTACCATAACATGGAGACAACTAATTTTGGCTCGACATTTTTTTTATTGAGATGGATGGCGAGAATTACTTTAGTTTTTTCTGCATGGTTCTTGGACAATGCATTCGGGAATTTCTAAATGCGATACGACCTCTAATTCTAGTCAATTTTACAACACTGAAAGTTAGATACAAAGGCAAGTTAATTATTGCTACATGTCAAGATGTCAACATCCAAATTTACCCTCTTACATTCGGCGTAGTCGATAGCAAGAATGATCGTCGATGTGTTGATTCTTCACAAAGTTGAGGGAAGTAATCGGAGAAGTCGAGGACATTGCCTTTGTAACTGATCGGAGACCTTCTATAATAAATGGTATTACTGAAGTTTTTCTAGAGGCACATCATGGGTAAAGGCATCGTTTCATTGTTTAGGAGAGCGGTTGAAGCTTACAGTGTTGAAGAGTGTAATAAGTTAATGGTAGAAATATGAAGTAAATCATTCCTAGCATGGGAGTATCAAACAAAAATAGGGAATAGACATTGGGCGCGATTACATTTTTCAAAACGTCGTTACAATATGATGACGTCAAATAATGTAGAGTCTCTTAATGCATTATTCAAGAAAGATAGAGAGATACTAATTCTCGCAATGATTGAGAACATTCGTAACAATCTACAGCAGTGGTTTCATAACCGACGTACGGAATCAAAGAGTTTCAAAAGCATGTTAGTCCCGGCTCAGAATGATAAACTCTTCAAGGCTGCAAAGGTTGTGAGAAAGTTGAATGTGGAACCATCGAATGAGTTGCTCTTCTTCGTGAAATGTGCACGTAATATGATATACATAGTGGATTAGACTGATAACATATGCACTTGTAATCAATTTCAGTTGGAGAGTTTTTCATGTGAGCATGCAGTTGTGGTGGCTATATATAGAGGCTTTGCAGCGAAAACCTTATTCTCTCCTTATAACACGGCTGATTATTGAAGAGCAATATATACTGAGACTATATTTCGTCTATTGAATAAAGCCAAATGGAAAGTTCCCGACAATATTTTCTCACTTTGTAGTTTATTGCCATTCGAAGTCAAACCGTGTAGTTCTAGACGTTTACGTATGTTTAAAATACCATCTATCGGAGAGTTTCCTTGACCGCATAGATATTGCAGGTGCAAAGCAACATGTCATACTCGTCAATTTTGTACAAGTAAGATTTCTCTAAATGATAATTAGACGGATATGTAGTAGTATCGCCGATAATTGAACAACATTTACATTTTTCACAATATTTGCAATTATTTCACAATTAACAACTAAACATACAATATTTACAATTATTTCGCAAATAAATTAAGAAATAAATATACAATTTTTACAATTTTTTACAATTTTTTACAATATTTACAATCATGTCACAATTAAATAAACAATTAAATATATAATATTTACGAATCACAATTTAATTCATACAAATCATACGCTAACTTACTCCTCCAAATTCCAAATTTGTATTCAGGATTGGTTGATTCATCAACATTTTATGCTATACTTAAAAATTCACTATATTTTATTTTGAACATGCCACAATTGCCCCTGCAATTAAATAATAATGTGTTAGTTCGATATGGTATAGCTAAAAACTAAGTTTTCAAATTTAAAAAAAAGCTATAAATACTTATGATTTCGACTGTCTCGTCATCGTGTCTCTCACGATGGCTAATATGTCATGCACAATCACCCTACTCATCTAGCCATCACAACCCCGACTCCAGGTGAAGGTCAAGTAGTGATGATTTGCAATCACTGGAATGTACATATGCGTACAAACCTCACATGACTTTCTCCCGACACGACATCCCTATGACGCACTCGAGCATATAGTCGGGCACCTTGTATTCATTATTTATAAGTTGGAGCGAATGATACTCAATGGTAACGGCACGTAGGAACTCGGTGTTCAATATGACTCGGCCAGAATGTCGAATGATCTCGGATATCTTTGAACCCGATCGAATAACAATTCCATAGCCAAATCAATGTGCTATATCATGAAACACTAATAAAAAAATAGAGTGAGTTATTTTATTTAATAAAAAATAATGTATACATAATAAATAATAATTGCGATATTACACTTACATAGTTGGCGAGCCAAGCTCCCAAAGTCGTGATTTCAAGAAACCACTTATATTCTTCTAGGATCGTCCTATGAGCTATATATGGCTAACTCTGAAAAGAGAAGCAAAAAAATGATTAGAAGAAGTATAGATGACTTAGCGCAGTGTACTTTAATAAAATCATAAAATACTTACCCGAGCATAATTCTTTACCACTTTGTCTCGAACGCTTCCACTTAGCACAGTCCACCTCCAGGAAGAGATTGGGGTACATCTTATCGACGAATATCATCCTCTTCACCTCAACAGTAAAGAAAGAAACACGTACTGTGACTGCAATCTCAGCCTTTTACCGACCATCTCCGGCACATCAACAACACGCTTGTTACCCTCTGTCACGACTAGCGTCCTCTCTTCATCTACCATCCCCTTCACCTCGGGCACCACCATCTCCTCCATCATTGGGGCCACTTCTTCTCAACCACCTTTCCATTTCATATCAGGGCCATCCCCTCCCACTCCACATATTAAAAAAAATTATTCTAATCCACCATCATCTGTCCACAACGGTGTGTAACCCGATTTCTATCACCCTCTCCATCACCATCTCTGTCACCCCGTCAATCATTCCCTCGTATGCCTGCTATATTGCCTCGGAGCATCGCGACCTCATCCTGAAGGTATGTTATATGGCTTCGTAGCACTGCAACATCATGGCATAAATCTGATACCTTGCCTCTCAACTCTCTTCGTAGCTCCCCTAGCTCCTCTCATAGTGCGTTCACCTCCTCTCTCATATCTCGTCATTACGCGCCCACCTTCTTCGCTATAAATATAGTCAGACAGACATACAAATCATCGAAATAATGACTCTGAGTGTGTGTAGGATATCCTGGGAGAAATGTTTGAATGGAGGATAACAAGATCTTATCGTCGGAGGTGATCCCCCAACAAAGGTAATCGTCGATCAACTAAACCACGCTCTGTACAAATAACAGCATCAACAATTATTAACTTAATTAAAATAGGTTAACACATATAAAATGGTAATAAATAAAATATATTCAATACACATACCCAATCTCGATTCAAGGTGGAATCGGATATATGGTCATGATGAGTATGCGAAACGGCTAATTCACACACAAGACCTCAACCCTCCTCCTCCATCGACGGTGCCTACTCAATTAGGACATCAAGCCGACATATTGACAGTTCAATTAGTTAATCATCATGTGATGAAATTTTGAAATGACATACAAAATAAATCACAAATGTATAATACTCATCTGAGGTCGTCGATGAGGACTGATAATTGTTTACCAGATGGACATCCATCCGCTCGGGATGCTCGCCAATGATGCATCCGAGAGCAGTGTGTCACCCCTCACTTCGTAAATCAAGTACCCAAGAGGGGACAGTCTCATATGTCCGGATTTGCAATACATACAATTATTATATATAAATTTGGTATAACAATATTTTATCGTTGATTATATTAAACATTTACATGCACTGCTATGGGCAATCCATAAGTATCGTACTTACGCATAGACCCATTGGGTTTCGAGTGTGATATAGTGAAAATGTGTATGATGTTTTTAAAATATCTCTGACCCCATGGATAGTTGTTGAAGGCATTGATATCGTCAACAATATCCAAATGGAAAAAGTCAATCACGGTCTTTTTTGTGATGACACATCACCACACTCTCAAGGATGTTGACAAGTCCTAACTTTAATCTGTCCAATATCTGGTCGTATTCCTTGATTGCGCTAATCAACTATGGTAGAAGTACCATCATAAGGGCAAATTCAAACATGGTACTTCAATCTACAAAAATTTAAATATTAGAACTTTCAACAAAAGATAATGGAATAAAGTATAATCTCAAAAAATTAAGTGAACCGAATTACAGACAAAAATAAGAAAAAATAAACAAATAAAATTTTAATAATTAAAAAAAAATTTAATTGAAAAAAATATTTATAATATAAAGAAAACAATTAAGAAATTTTAAAACTATTTCCAAAAACAAAAATTATAATAAAACAAACTAAACAAAAGAAAATTATGAAAACAAAATTAAATTTTATCATAAATAGAAAAGAATTATAAATAATTTTAAATCAAAAAATATTATTTATAAAATGAACAAAACAAATAAAAATTTAAAACTATTTCCAAAAAAAATTATAATAAAAACAAAACAAATTAAATAAAAGGAAATTATGAAAATTAAATAAAGAATATA
>CAIGRN010131190.1:0-15982 GCA_903798345.1 Fraxinus anomala
GACATTCAAACACGTTTGCAATTATTGAACGATTTTTATGGAATTATCTTCTTTACAATTATGTGCAAAATAATTGTATGAATATTGTGGCTTGTTTTATCCTCGAGAGATGAAAAATAAGTTAGATATAGTGTCAATTGTCGTAGAGTCTGATATAGGATAGAAATATATCACTATACTTTATGTGATCTTTAAGTATTCAAAAATTTATGGACTTTTGTATGTTCGCATCTATCATAGAAATATAGTTAGGTTATATGTAAAAATAGGTTTAATTCTATTCGAGAGAGATTGTTAAACAAATTAGGAATATTGATCTTCATCATTAAATTGTGTCATCAAATTAAAAAGTTCGAGTTAAAGAGGTTCAATATAAGGAGATTCAGAATCCTAGTATTTTTTTTTTTTTTTTTGTCATCATATTTTTACAACACTTGCATTTAATTTTAATCTTGCATTAATTTTAATTAATTTAAGTCTTATTTTTATACGTAGATTATTTAATTTATAGAAAAAAATCATAAATTTCAATTGTTTCAGTTAAGGTTAGGTTAACTCTAATTAAACTAAATCAATCTCTATGAGAATGATATTTGAACTCAAATTTTCGTTTACTACTTATTAACGAATCGTACACTTGCAGTGGTTTTAAAAAGAAAAAACATTTTTGTGAACAAGTCTTTGATGTCGTTACCACTTCTTTCTTCTCTCTCTCTCTCTCTCTCTCTCTCTCTCTCTCTCGGGTTCGTGTACGTATATTTAATTCAGCCCCAGAACTACCTTCCCTTTTCTGTCTGCGTGTGTGTATATATAATATATCTTAGCCGCCCATGAGTTGTAGAATAATTAGAATTCCAAGTGATAATTGAAGTACTAGTCCAATTGCAAGTCCAGGCCCACTAACTTTGTGTTTCTCCAAGTCATCCCATCTTTAGAATTAATGCAATTTAGTCCTTCAATATCTATAGTGTAGACTTTAATCCCCAAAATTGTATATTTCATTCAATTTCAACATTCTTTCTTTTCCAATTGCTTCGAACGAGTCCATAACTAAAACAAAAGACAATTAACCCAAAATAAGTAAAAATTAATAATTTGATGACATGAAATCCAAGTAATATGATCCAAATAAGTGCACAAAATGCACTTATCACATATGTAATTTAAAGTATTTTGTAAGCTAGTCTAAAATTTCAAAGTGAAGTTTCCTCTTAAGTTTCGAACTAATTATACCAAACAGAATTTTTCACTTTATTAATTTCCACTACAAAACATGATTTTTATTTATTTATTTATTTATTTATTTTGTTTGACAACTTCAACACCAACTATAAGCACTCAAAAGTTGAAACAGGAGAGGGTGTAGTAGGGTTCTCTGATTTCCAACATTTGACAATGGGGCACACGATTATAGCACAAGGAATGCAGAGCGGCCTGATTCTTGTCCTCCGTCTTTGTGTCTTCCTTGATAGGGCCAACACTCATGATCTTCGCGAAGCACACATTCTTCCTAAGTAATTTGACAAGAGTCACCGTGTCCATATCTTCTCCAATCACAGTTAGCTGGTTCCTTTCCTGCCCCTCCATTGCTGCTGACTCTACCCCTATATAATAACGTGAATAACACCATCTAAGTTGAAGTTTTTTTATTGCATATTTGATAAAGTTGATTAGACAATATTGAGCAATATAGAAGGAAAAAAAAAAAAAAAGACCAGTGTTAAGACTTGGGATTCCATCTTAAAATATCAACCTTATTAAGAGGAGTAGCACAAATCATTATAAATTGATCTATATTTTTATCTTTATTCGATGTGAAATTATATTCCTTAATATGTTCCCACAAGATAGTGACTCATTTGAGTAGATTAATCTTGAAATCCTGTGTTCATTTTTTTTAGACTTAATCGGATCAAATTGCTCATTGAAGTTTAACGGGCTCTGATACTATATTAAGATTTGAGGTTCCATCTTAAAATGCCAACCTTATTAAGAGGAGTAGTCCAAATTTTTTAAATTGATCTATGTTTTCATCTTTATTGAGATTCTATCCCTTAACACCCAAAAATCTTGTTTGATGTCTAGGCGTAATCATGTAAGTCTTAAGTACTAAACAAGCTATTTTCGCCCCTATTTGAGCTTTCAATAGTACATTTTTTTAATAAAATAATTTTCGCATAAATCTAGAATTTTTCCTAACTTTTTAACCACACTTTCTCTGAAAAATTACTATTACAAAACTCATTTTAACCAAAAATAAAATAAAATAAGGCTCTAACATAGGCTTCGTTACTCGTAGAAAAGATTTAACTTACGGGGGATGCATACTGCAATCTTCATGGCCTTTGTTCTAATCTTCGTAGCTTGGTTCGACTCTTGACCTACGCAGCACATCAACATCTCAATGATGCCTTGAGAGTTATGTCCATTTAACGAGACCTCAATGACCACCTTTTGCTGATCATGAAAAACATTGAAAGAGCAAATATACATATAAGAATGTTCAAGGGTTTCTTTTTCCATTTCTTGCATGTCAACTGTGTGTGTTTGCGTGTGTACATACCTTCATCCTTCCTTGGAATATAGAGAAAATGAATGCAGGTGACAATTAGCTTCGAGAAATTAATGTAATATCAGATTTGGGTGCATAGAAGATGAGTGACTTGTGTCCTGTATATATATTTGTCAAAAACTTCAAAAGTTTCAGCGTTGGTCCCCAACCTATTGCCTCATTTTCCAAGTTGGTCCCCAACTTTTTGTTAGTGTTGCACTGTTAATTGTTAGTGTTAGAAGGCAGATTCCGTCAAATTTTATGTTGAAATTGCAAAGTTTTGTGTTAAATACGAATGGGGTGGAAAGTCGTCCAAGAAAAAATAGGAAAATAAAGTTGGACCAACTTGTTAGGATCTGCATGGAGATTTCAATTTTTTTACAGTAGAATAAGGCTTGCACCAATTTGTTTACATCTCAATCTCTCATTATACGTGCTTGTAAAACATGCATTTACAAATCTGAGTTTGTAAAATGGGTTCTTCATTTTGCTTGACCCAATACTTCACAATTTTTGGATAAATTTTTTTTTTTGTCAAAGATCCTCCTCCTATACATATACATTTTTTTTAATAAACAAGTAACAATGAGACTTTGATCGAGGACATTTTGTATACTCTGTGATAGTATATATAAATATTTAATTTAAATTCTTAAATTATTAGATATATGGAAGATGAGTTTACTTATTTGAATTTTTTCTTTGTAACAACCAAGATTTGACTGAAGTTGTCTTGCCTCTAAATTCTTATGATATGTTAAGATTTCGTTCAACATTTGTATTCAACCTAATTGAATGTTAATTAGATATGTATCATTTATTATATTTGACTTCCACATTTGTTTGTTAAGAAAGAAATGGACGTATTTGGTAACTGGTCCATGTAAATCTTAAAATGTTAAAATTTGAGAGGAATATTTTAGAGATTTCTAGATTAGTCCCCAAAGTTATTTATTTTTAATTGTTTATTAATTCTAGATTAAAACTAACTACTATTTTTTTCTTGAAGGGAACCAAAAACTTCCTATTTAGTTTGCAAAAAATATCTTGTACAAGTTTCATAATATTATTAATATGGAAGAAAAAAACCAATAAATTATGTCCGACTAACGATTTTTTTTTATATTGCACATCGATCCTTATATCATTTTATAATTTTCCATTTTATGAATTTTTCAATTTCATATACAAAGGTGGTGTAAATAATAATCAAATATTCCAGGTTAATTCAAATCGAAATTATTTGCAATGGTAAATCTAATGTAACATGGCTTGTTGAGCCTTTAAGGTTATATTTTTTATAGTATCGAACAATGAATAGACAAAATATTGTTGGATGAAAATTCTACTGTATATGAAAATAAGGAGAAAATTCTACTGTATATGAAAATAAGGAGAAAATCACAAAGTTAAGATCTCTCACACCATAAAGATCCTCACACTTTTCTTAAAAGATCCTTGGCATATTATTAATTAGGCATATCTCCATTATATTTGTTGACCGCAAAAAATGAGACAACAGATGTCGGGTGCACTCATGTCAAGTCAAGTACGGTTCCGACGCGTTCTTACAGGAATAATGGCGGTAGAAAAAGGAAATTGACGCGGGAGGTACTTTACGGCGAGAGACATTCAAGTTCCGACGGATGAAACAAAGGCAATCGTCCTAAGAACGATCACCAGATAGAAACCAAACTAATCTATATAATGATGAATACGAATATGTGGAAGGATAGATGAAATGTTAATATATTTCCTTCAAGAGTTCAAGTGTATATTTCGAATATATGATTGTCAATTTTCCAATCAATTATCCAACATATTGTTCTATTACAAGGATGACCTATTTATACTACCTTGGCCGACGTGGTGATCGTTGTATCAGAACCACGTGACCTCATCTCCCTAATTGGGACGTCAAATTATTGTCTAGTCATACAATTAATTCATTGAAAAGATGTTAGCCGCTCTATACAATATGCTGAAATACTGACAATCTTTATTACAAGTATTACATTAATCACTTCTAAGACATCTTCAAATCTATTACAAGAGACTGTGTCAGCTTCATGAGCTTCAGACAAGTTTGAGAGCCTCAGAGAGATCTTTTTGAGGTGGTTCTCTAAGTGGAGATGTTCAAATCATTTCTTTGCTTCTTTAGGCAGTGCGTCAGCAAGCATTTCGGCTTGTAGAGCAAGAACATCGATTTTGAGATCCGCTTCAACAAGCACTTCGGCTTGTAGAGAAATGACTTCGATTATGAGGTCCACTTCAACAAACACTTCGGCTTATAGAGCAAGGACTTCGGTTAGTTTGACATTTTCGTATTTTGACCTCATAGGTCTTTGTTTGACTTTTTTGTTGATTTTCTGCCTACGTAACTTGTTACGAGGTACTTTTTCTTTAAGTCTTGGTGGCGAGACGTAACAATAGTCCCCCAAGTTTAGGCATGATTATTTATGTAATGTATAGACTTGAAATAAAAATAAAAATAAATTTCATAGGGGGTGGTTTTTTTACCATACAACAATAGTCCACTAAATCTAAGTATAATCATTCAAGTTATGGTTAGAATTTAGGATATACCTGCCTTTTGCATACCATATGTAGGTGTAATTCAAGGTGGTTTACTTGGTAATACTTCACCTCCTGGAACAATTCTGGGAGGGATGAGGGGTACTTGAGGTAGAGTAATTCCAAAATTGTAACATCTGAAGTTGTATATATCTGAAGCGCTAGATGAACTTTGTAAGTTTCTGGACCTAAGTACATTGATGCGTATGAGCTGAGGCTCTTTAGTACTTAAGTATAATTTGCAAAAGTTCAAGCAGTTCGTTTGCCTTTCTTTTCCTATGCATGGGGTTGAATGGTTCGCCCATGCTGAAGCTTCCTTAACAACTTTAGTTGTTCAAGGCACGTGCCACACTTCGCGAGCGCATATGCGGTCCTTTTTAGAATCCAACTCATCGTTGAAGTGTCCATGCATCTCTTCATCGGGACAGATCATCTATAAAGAGGCTTCCCCTTCACTCTTTGTCAACAGGAGGTTCTTTTTATTATTTTTGAACTTGTGGAAATTTAATTTTTCAGGTTGCGAACTTTGTTTCCTGAGTGAGGGCTCCAAGATAATGTCACATCTTCCTTTATTCAAGGAATGATGATTTCATGATAATGCAACTTCCTTTATTTAAGGAGTGAGGTCTTTAAGATAATGCCTCTTCCTTTATTTAAGGATAGAGGTCTTCATAATAATACATCTTCCTTTATTTAAGGAATGAGGTCTTCATGATAATGCATCTTCTTTTATTCAAGGAATGAGGTCTTCATAATAATTCATCTTCATTTATTCAATGAATGAGGACTTCATGATAATGCTTCTTTCTTTATTCAATGATGAGGCCCTTGCATGTTGAATTGCTGAAGTATAAGCAAGGATGAGACCCTCATGCTGAAGTGTTGAAGCATAGGCAAGGATGAGGCCCTCACACTGAATTTCTGAAATATAGGCAAAGATGAGGCCCTTACATGTTGAATTGCTGAAGCATAGGTAAGGATGATGCCCTTGCATGCTGAAGTGCTGAAGCATAAGCAAGGATGAGGCATTTGCATGCTCAAGTGCTGAACCATAGGCAAGGATGAGGCCCTCATGCTGAATTGTTGAAGCATAAACAATGATGAGACCCTTGCATGTTGAAGTATAGGCAATGATGAGGCATTCATGCTGAATTGCTGAAGCAAAGGCAATGATGAGGCCCTTGCACTTAAAGTAGATGAAATATTTGTGTAGAGGCGAAGTCCCATGGTTCAAGAATGAGGCATCTTAATTCATCACATGTGACCACTTCTTTGTAGGTGACCCTTTCAAGGGTTCATCCTATTCAAAGCCACTTCAATGGCCTCTTCTTTTCAAGGGTCATCCGCTTCTTCAGCGGCTTACCCTTTTCAGGGGGTCATCCGCTTATTCAGTGGCCTCCCCTTTTCGGCGGGGGGAAGGGAGGTCATCCTATTTAAAGCCACTTCTTCAGTGGCCTTCCTCTTTCAGGGGGTCATCCACTTCTTCAGCGGCTTCTCATTTTCAGGGGGTCATCTGCTTCTTCAGCGGCCTCCCCTTTTCAAGGGGTCATCCTATTTAAAGTCACTTCTTCAATAGTCTCCCCTTTTCTAGGTCTTACAAATGAATTTATATCTTAGCATATTCATTTTTTGATGGAATATTAGTAATCTAAGTACTGATGTCTTCTCCAAATGTCTTTTCATCTTTTCTTGGGGCTTCCATTTGTTTTTTTTTTAAAAGAATAAATCATTTTTCAAGAGTTAGAAAATTCCTTTCAATTCACTTCCAACTAGCTTCTTCCCACGGGACTCTTGTGGTTAAATGTATGGTTTCTCATAGACGACGATAATTTATTGACCCCAAAAAATGAGCCAACAGATGTTGGGCCCACTCACGCCAAGTCAAGTACAGTTCCGGGACGTTCCTACCAGAATAATGGCGGTAGCAAAAAAGAAATGGACGCGGGAGGTATTTTGCGGAGAGATACAAAACTATTCAAGTTCCGACGGATAAAATAAAGACCAGAATAATGGCGGTAGCAAAAAAGAAATGGACGCGGGAGGTACTTTGCAAAGAGATACAAAATTGTTCAAGTTCCGGCGGATGAAATAAAGGCAATCGCGCTAATAACGATCACCAGATAGAAACCAAACTAATATGTATAATGACGAACAAGAATATGTGGAAGAATAGATGAAATGTTAATATATTTCATTCAAGAGCTCAAGTGTATATTTCGAATATATGATTGTTAAATCAATTATCCAACCTCTTTTTCTATTACAAGGAGGGCCTATTTATACTATCTTGGCCGACATGGTGATCGTTAGATCAGAACCACGTGACTTCATCTCCCTAATTGGGATGTCACATCACTGTTTATTCATACAATTAATACATTGAAAAGAGGTCAGCCGCTCTATACAATATGCTGACATACCGACAAACTTTATTACAAGTGTTATATCAATCACTTCTAAGAGATCTTCAAATCTATTACAGGAGACAATGTCGGCTTCATGAGATTCGGACGAGTTTGAGAGCCTTGGAGAGATCCTTTTGGGGTGGTTCTCTAAGTGGAGAGCTTTAGCTCCTTTCTTTGCTTCTTTAGGCAGTGCGTCAGCAAGCACTTCGGCTTGTAGATCAAGGATTTCGATTTTGAGATTCGCTTCAACAAGCATTTCGACTTGTAGAGCAAGGACTTTGGTTTTNCTTCAGCAAGCATTTCAGTTTGTAGAGCAAGAACTTCGATTTGTTTGACCTTTTCGTATTTTGACCTCATGGGTCTTTGTTTGACTTTCTTGTTGACTTTCTGTCTACGTGGCTTGTTACGAGACACTTTTTATTTGAGCCTTAGATACGAGGCGTAACAATATTTAAAAACAAAATAATTCCAAGCCGTGAAGGAATTTTTGAGAATTAGATAATGAAGAATCAAATTCTCGGGTCATAATCAATTAATTTACTTGCAATTAAGCCATTCAACATGTGGTAAGACTTCTATAAACAATGATTTTGCCTTTTGAGACTTCCCCCAATGTTCACATTTAACCACTAATCACCCTAACAACTTTGGGTGTCACTATCGTATATATCAATCGTTTTGACCCTCCATTATCTTTCCTATGTCCCCCACAAACGGAATAGAATATTTAGTTTGGAAAAGTATTAAAAATGGTCATAGAAGAATCTGTAAAGAAACACAAAACATTATTATAAGTGGTCGAAAATTACATAATAATAATTTGTTTAAGAGTAACATCGGTTAATAATCCAATTGGTCCATAAACTTTCCGACTTGTTACTATCTGGTCACTGAATTTCAAATATGTTAGAAAAATCAACATCTTTGTTGTGTCAAATTGGAGAATGATGTTGCATCTAATCTTCTTTAAGGTCCATTAGATACGACTGTTGTTATATTTAAAAACAAAATAATTCCAAGCCGTGGAGGAATTTTTGAGAATTAGATAATGAAGAATCAAATTCTCCGGTCATAATCAAGTCATTTACTTTGCAATTAAACCATTCAACATGTGGTGACTTCCATGAACAAAGATTTTGCCTTTTGGACTTCCCCCAATGTTCACATTTAACCACTAATCACCCTAACAACTCTGGTAGTCATTATCGTGTATATCAGTCGTTTTGACCCTCCATTATCTTTCCTATGTCCCCCACAAACGTAATAGAATATTTAGTTTGGAAAAGTACTAAAAATGGTCATAGAATAATCTATCAAGAAACACAAAACATTATTATAAGTGGTCGAAAATTACATAATAAATAATTTGTTTAAGAGTAACATCGGTTAATAATCCAATTGGTCCATAAACTTTCCCACTTGTTACTATCTCTCACTGAATTTCAAATGTGTTAGAAAAATCAACACCCATGTTGTGTCGAATTGGAGAATGATATTGCATCTAATCTTCTTTGAGGTCCATTAGGTACGACTGTTGTGAGCTTTTACTAGTAGAGCCTTTTGAAGAAAAGCTTTTAATAAAAAGTTGTTATTTTTTGATCGTCAATCCAAAAAACGCTGTGAGTATTAAATAGATTGTTTGTTAGTATAACTAAAAAGTGTTAACTACATACTTATTTGACTAAATTTTAATAGTTTATTCATAAATAATATTTATTTCCATCCATTGAAACTATTAAAACTTATTTGAACTAAAAAAACATAGTATTATTATTTAAGAGTAATTAGCACAAAATGTTCTCATCGTTTATATGCATTACATAAACAGTCTATATCGTTTCAAATTTGACATTTACATCCTCATTTCAATATTTTCTTGCGCAGTTGATCATTTTTGTCTTATTCTGTCAATTCCTTTGTCAAATTCTTGCGGAGTTAGTGATTTTACAGTACTTTAATGGAGACAATAGAGGATAATGACATTTTGCGCAATGAAGGCAAACGATAGTGATGTTTTGCACCAATTACACGTATTCGATGGAAGGGAAAGGAATGGACCAATTTTGCAAGAAAATGTAGGAATGAGGATGCAATTGTCAAATTTGAAATGATGGAGACGCTTTGCACAATAAGTGCAAACGATGAGGACACTTTGTGCTAATTTCCCTTTTTAAAAATGTATATCACATTATTTATTTTATAATATTTTAACTAATTGAAATGGGAATTGTATATGACATTTCATAGTTAAAATGATAAATAAAAATAAAAATAAGATATAAACAAATTTATAAACCTTTCGAAAGAATCTTTAAATTGATGTTAAGATAATGAGGATATATGGTATTTTAATATATTAATAAGGATAATTTTGTTAATTAGGAAGTTTTATTAAGCCCCTATTTGAGCCACATTCTCATTTTTATTCTCATTTTTGTACTCATTTTCAACCATACATCCCTCAATAAAATAATATTTTCCATCGCATCAATAATTTTTCCTTCTTTTTCAATCACATATTCATTATCACATCATAAAAAAATGTATTCTTTCCATTTTAATGTACATCAAACGCACTCTAAATATAGATTTCAATTTTCCATATAAGTTGGATCAAAGCTTTCTGAAGAAGCTCAAATTTTGGGCTTCTCTAAAACAACTAAAAAGTAATTTTATTAGTCAACGAGCACTTTTAAACTTTAATAAAAATATTATTATGTAAAAAATAAATAAATAAAGCTTTTACTAGGGATGAACATGAATCGTCAAATCGTCAAATCGAATTGGAATCGCTCTTTGAAATTGTTAATACATAGATCCGTCAACGTTTTGATTTTAAATTGAACTGTATCGCTTCAAAGCAGTTTGATTTATATTTCAATTTTTGTAAACCATTTCAAACTGCGTAACTGGTTTTTAAAAAAATTGAAAAAAAAAATGATTTTAATTTTATTCAACCCAATTAAAATGAAAGACATCCAAAATTTAAAATATACATCCATATTATATCCAACTCAATTAAACTCAATAGACAATTAGACAATTATCCATCCCAATTAATTAAACAATAAATAGTAAATACCCATAAGCCATCACACTTGTGAAAGCAAAACTCTCAAATTGGCTGAAGTGATAAACTTATGTTGAACCATAATTATTAATCGCCCATCACAATTGAGTAAACAATTAAATTTAGATTTAATTTAAACTCGCACAATTTCTTTTCCTTCTAATAAGTTTCTCAAATTTCGTCTATACTTCCAAGCAAGTTTACCCAATTTTTCTTATTTTTCTGGTAATTGTTTACCATATTTTATTGTTAATTGTGTTATTTTGTTCTGATTTGTTCCAAGCCCCCTCAAGTTTTTAGCAGGATAACACTAGTTGTTTATTTGCATCTCATTTGTCTGGTTAGGTCATACAATTTATTATTTATATTTTAATTTAGTGGCATGTATTTATTGTTCATTGTTAGAATAATTTGGTAGATTACTTAAATACTCGTTGTCAAAATTTGACCGATGAGCCTTTCAATATAATACTTTGGTAAAAATTTGGAAGAAATGAGTGAGCAATTCCACGGTATCAATTCTTGAAATATAACCTGGTGACAAACAATCTACAATTTTAGGAATGCCAAGACAACATGATCTTAGTAGGAGAGATAATCTTTCATCTGATCCTATAGATGAAGAAATCGTTGAAGGTAATGAGGAAATAAGGCTTCAACTTGATGGTAATGCCGGCTTTGTTAGAAATATTATGATTCTATATGACGTTGCAATCTAAGATCCACAATCCCTTATATAAGGTTATAGGTCATCAAGAGACCTTTTAGGTACTTGTTGGTTGGAAAGTCGAGCAAACGATCTCCTCGGCCTCGTCTTTCGCGATCCCCACTTGATCCCGAGCTTTCCTCATCTCAATCCTTGCCAAATCACGCTCCACCTCAAGCCCGCAAATATACCTTTTGTTTTGCTCTTTTTTTCCTCGAGCTCCTTCAATTAGCTCGAGCTGCTCAGCCCTTTCAGTACTAGGCCCCAGGCAACACTCAAAGTTTAACAAATGAGGACGAGGACGAGGTCCATATAAGCCAACTCAATAAACATGTAAATACATCAACGTTTTGGGATCAAGGTCATACCTTGAGGGTCAACATCTCAAGGGTCCTCATCTCCTCATCGTACTCGACCTCCTCTACGTATTTGTTCACTACACTCTGGACCAGAGGGCATCGAGCTTGTTCCTCCATTATCGAACTTGGAAGATTAACATTCTCTTCCAAGTCGACTATCTCTGGAGTACCACGAGGAGTGGAGACCCGAGTATGTTACCTCGAGGCAGGTGGAGGTGGAAGCATCGTGCTCCTCGTCTTCGAGCTCTGTCCAGCACCATCTGCAGCTGTTTGGGGTGCAACCTCTCTCACCTTTTCTTTTCCTTTGACAGGACATACACCTTTGACTTTGGGCCCTTTGCTTTATGGTGTACGATGGCTAGAAGTGAAAACAAATCGAAAAACATCTCTAGTTCTGAAAAAACACAAGGCATTAGCTCGAGCATGAGATCGAAATTCACAGGAAATTGCAAAGGAGGATAAAGATCATATCCTCGATCCCTCTCACGTTGGCAGGGTCGAAGGTGTAATCCTCGGGAAGATAGTCAATTTTTTTCTGCAAGGGGTTCCTGATTCACTAACTTCAACCTATCCCTCTCTAAAACCTCGAGGTACTCCATAACCTTGTTAAACCTATCCATGTCCCGAATTTCCCACTTCGGGCTAAAGAGGTGATGGGGATCTTGGGGTTTTACAAAAAAACCATTCCTTCCATCCCTGAAGAGAGCTCGGGGTCTCAAAAACAGTTATACCCTGGTGCAAACTTCATGTCAAAAACTCCCCTCAAGGCATCTATACAGGATAAAGAAGTAAACCAAAAGCCTCAAGTTGTTGGGGGCTAACTGACTCGGACACATTAGGAAAGATATCAGGAAGTAAATGAAGAAAGGGTGGAGAAGCTACCTAAGCCCGGCCTTAAGGGCATCCTTAAAAAGTGTTATCTTCTCTTCTCGAGCATCAACTACAGACTCAGTTGGCTCGAGGGCCCTAATGTCGCACAGGGGCACAACCCCAAACTCCCTAGCAGCCTTTATAATTACATGTACTTTATACTTCGTTGGTTCCTTACGGTAGGTTAAGACTGTCTCGACCTCTGAATGCAAGCTAATAGGAACTGTCATAGGGATAAGGGACGCACCTACATCCTTAGGGCTCCTAGGGGTCGAGCTCCTAGATCGTCTACTACTATTACTCGACCCCCTCACTACGGCTGCTTAACATTATGATACTCATAAAATAAATAACTTAAAAGCTCAAACACTTACCTCTTAAAATGGTCGCTCACAAAACCCGACTACGCCCCGAGCTCGAACTGTAGTTACTGAGGGTTGAGAGTGAAAAATGAAAGGTGAGGGTAGGGTATTTATAGGGGTCATAGGAAGGTCAAAGGTCATGCAATCATGACCCTTGATTTCATACCATGTGGCGATCATCCAAGATCGCATGATCTCTGCCCTACATGTGTCGAACATGTGGCAAACGCCCAGCGGTTACCCACAATCAGCTAATTGAGTTCGATCTCAGGCTGATTGTATCTCCTTGCATCTCACCTCGCAGCTCGAACAACTTTTAGCTGCCACCTGGATGAACAGGGCCTATGATGCATATAAATATTTGGTAGCCGAACTTGAGCACAATGCCTGGCCTCAACCTACCCCAATTACGCTAGTGCCAAGGTCAGGCTATAGGTCGAGGTCGGGCTACACGTTAGGTCGAGCTTCAAGTACAAATGTGCGGTCTACCTGTTCTTATCTCACTTCTAGAAATACTAATCATATTTTGATTATGACTCTCCATAACTTTTACCCTTATCCAAACTACTTACTTACCACAGTTTGATTTAAACTGAAACAGAACACTTTCAATATAATACAAATACCTCTCATAATGAGGATAAGGATTACAGGTGTTTGGATCCTTTCAGGACTCTATCACCAACATCTATAAATATAAGACCAAGGTTCATTATTCTAGTACGTTTTTTTACACAATTTCCAGCATACGTCTTTCGCATAAAATTTTCTCTAACTTAAGTATCGGAGGAGCGACGAGAACACACATCGACGCCTTTGTTTCAGATATTGAAGATCTATTCGCGCGTGATTCAAGCATCCAGTTTGAGATCGGGCAAGTGTAGGTTTTTGGTAGCTTCAGTAATAAAAGTAAAAAAGAAGTTGAATAAACTCTAAAGTATTGGTCAATATGTATTTTGCACCAAAATGTGCCAACTAACTCTACTTTATTGTCTTATGTAAGCTAGATTCCATTTGTCCAAATTAATCATACCATGAACTTGACCACTCGAATATTGGCTCGAGGCATTTTCTCTATACCCTTTTACGTTCTCGTTAATTAGTTCGGCCCCTTGCATGATCATAAGATTTTTCACTTCTTGTTCTTGATTAAACAATAAATTTACCACACAATTTCCTTTGTATATACATCGATTTGTAATACATCAACATAAGTCCCGTAGATATTTTCCTTTATTATGCTTCAAGTCATATTCTCAGTCTTGGGTTATCTTTTAATTATTTTTACCCTTTTGTGGTTAGAAAAAGGGAAAAATTCATATATAAGAGATTAAGTATGACAACTTATGAAACAAAGTTCAAAAATTTCAAAAATCAGATTTTTTTAAAAAAAAAATTATGTATAAACTAATTTATTAAACATATATTTTACTAATTAAATATATTAAGGTTACAATTCTATACAATCTGGTCACAAATTATTTTTCGATCACAATAAAAATTTTTATAGGTCACAACTTATTTCACGATTTCAAATCAAAAATTTTATAGGTAACAATTTATTTATCAATTACAAATTTATCAAATTAATAGGTCACATATTATTCATTTGCCACTAATCACAAATTTTACAAGTCGCAAATTATTTTATGGTCACAAAATATCTAATTAACCAAATTATTTTACAATTTTGAGGTTACATATTATTTATTTGTCACCAATTAACTAATTCTTAGTCACAATTAACCAAATAATTGGTCACAAACACCCCACCCCATCCCATCCCATCCCATCGCATCACACACGATAACCACCACAACAACCACTATGACCATCACCATTTTCACCACCAGGCCGTGCAAAACCACCACTACAGCAACCACAACACCACTACACACCATAGCAAAGCAAATATACCACCACAGTAACACAAACCCACCACCAAAACAATGCAAAACAACTACCAGATCGCGTCGCCCATGCTATCCCACACACAAACCACCCACAACAACCACTACCACCACCGCCAACTATCGTACCACTGCCATTTGGGGGAAAAAAGAACCTCTCACCACCACCACTACCACCGCAGCAACCAACAAGCCACCCACATTAGATCTAATCAGAAAATCGCCAATCAAAAAATCATACATAGTAGATCGAATAAAAAAATAATAACTCCCAAAAAAATCTAGGCGGAGATGCAGATTCAAGCAGTAACAGTGTCACCTCATTGTGTCTAGCTGCGTTGTTCGTAGTGAGGCACTGCTGTGCGCAGCCAGGACTTTGAGGCAGCATTGTGCAGCTTCGACAACAGCAGCGCCATTTCACTGTGCCCAACTGTGCTCCCTCAGCAATGCACTGCTACACTTGTCGCATTGCTGCCATCGCCACCGAATGAGTAGTGGTTCCAGTGCTGGATGAGGGAGTGTGTGCAACGTAAGAATAGATAAGAGTGGGGAAAGTAGAGAGACTGAGATGAGAGAAATAGGGAGAAGAGGAGAATTGATTTTTAGGGTTTGGAGAAGTTGATTAGGGTTTGAGATGAAAATTGTATATTTAATATTTAAATATGAAATATCTGATTTGTGAATAATGAAGCCTCCTTCCTATTTTTAGAATAATGATCTTTAAAAATAGGGTGGGATGTAATTTCCACTTAGAAAAATATGTGTTTTTTACTAGATTATTGGCATATTTCTCTATATTTTTTCTTTTGACATTTCAATTTAGGCAACTTATCTATTGTCAAGTGTTGCACCGTCTAAGTCCTTGTTTGTCAGGGATTAAAATTTTAATTTTAATTTAACTAAAAAAATCAATTAATTTTAGCCATATATTTTAGGAATAATTGCAGCAAAGGTCCTAAACCTTTCAGATTTTTGCGCACTTTACCATAACCTTTGATTTGTGCTAGCGGAGGTCTCAAACCTTTCAAAAATATGCGCCGGAGGTCCATCTGGACGGATTCCGTCCAGTTGACTGTTTGTCAACTTGAAAAGTCAAAATTTGCCCAACTTTGACCTAATTAGAAAGGGCAAAATGGTGATTGTACAATTAACACATTAAATAAATAAACAAAAAA
>CAIGRN010131229.1:0-12073 GCA_903798345.1 Fraxinus anomala
CTATTAGTGTCAATGACAGAGTTTTATTATTTTATTATACTTTCTAACAAGTGATTCATGAAATACTTCATTTGTAACCTAAAATTTGTTTATTATTATTATTATTATTATTATTATTATTATTATTATTTTTCATCGTGATCGTTATTTTGGAAACATTATTTCGTTTCACGACATATTTTCTATTGAAAATTAAATAAAAATAAGTTTTCTTATTACGCAAAGTGGTCCTACAACTATGAGTGGTGATTCATTGTATAGTAATACTAATATTTGGAAAAGTCGTGCACATGACCGACCAAATGCAATGCTCCTATGGATTTAGCTTAAGAAAGCAAAAAGAATACCCACCTTTCATAAACGTAGGATTTGAAAGCGATAAGTGACTATGAGCATCTTCAAGAAATTTTCGATTTTTAAATAATATATTCTACAATTTAGAGCACTTATAAACTTAGAGAATAAATTTTTTTAAGTGCTTCAAGAATTTCTTTATATTTAACACTTAATTTTACTATTCTTAGAAAATATTTTTCCCTATCTTTTATTTTCACCAACTTATCTCCAAATTATTATATTATTTTTTTCTATTGAAAATTTAAATACTTTGAGCGTATTTAATTATAGAGAATGTGTTTGTCTCTTCAAATTCAGATAGTCAAACTCACTCTCTAAATTAAAATGTTGGTTTAAAGATTCTCTTAGAGTATAATTTTAATTATTAACTCTTTAAAATAAATAACAATTTATGTTTATAAAGTTTCTTGAAAATGCTCTAATAACTTAAAACATTTAAACCTCTAAAAAGGTATATGAAAAATGTTATTTACGATATGTTTGGTAGAATAAATTGAGTCTGATTCTCATTAATTGAGAAAAAATGAGTTTTAAATCCTATTTTTAGAAAAATATGTGGTTAAAAAGTATGAGAATTTTTGTTGGTATACGTGTAAAATATTTTATTGTGTGAATATGTGACTAAAAACAATCATATAACAAATCATAAAATAAATTAACGAGTGTCAAATATGTAATGAATATCACTTGAAAAAATTAAATAAATGCTTGAAATTGAAGTCCCCCAAACCCATTATATGTAACAAGTTTTCATTCTAACCACCCACCCACCATCTACAATAAATGAATGCATTTAATACACGTTTTGTCAAAAAAATTGTCAAACTTTTAGATACAAGTAGCATGTAGGGATTTTTTTGGCCAAAACCTAATATTTAAAACCTAATATTTAAGGGCTTTCTTTGGGACCCGACCCATACTCAAGTAGCATGTAAGGATTTTCTGGCCAAAACCTAATATTTAAGGGCTTTCTCCTAATTGGGACCCGACCCATACTGTGACCGACACAAAATCACTGTAAATCCAAAAGAATGGCACAGAGAGAGAGAGAGAGAGAGAGAGAGAGAGAGAGAGAGAGCAATTGAATTACGAGGATAGATTAGTCATTTCAGTCCGTCGAATATGAAAATACTCCACTCATTAGTTTTCGCCATCTTTATTTTGAAACTTTAGCCCATCCTATTTTTTCTAAAACTCTTTTTTTTTTTTCTCAAATTCATTATTAATATATATTTTTAATAAAATAATTTTACACATGAATTTGATTTTTTTAATACTTTTAACTGCACTTTTTTTTAATTTTTTTTTTTATAAAATCTATTCTTTATAAACAGGGTTCAATCTGGACTTATTTTGTTCATGCCATTTATTTAAATTTGGATAGAGAACAATATCGAATCATGATTAAGGCAAGTAGACTATAAAATAATTTATTACATTATTGAGCACACTTTACTCGGAGTTCTAAAAATTATGAAATTCCACTCTTAATTCATATTAAAGAAAAGAAAAGAAACACAAAATTTTAAGTAAGGGTGAGCAAAAAGTAATAATACCATAGAGGTGGAATTTATAATTCCATTTTTAAGATATCTATTACTATTGGGTTCGTATATTTTTCATTGAATCTGATCGTGTCCATCCTAATTTGAAGTAGAAGAGGGGTAATTTGTAAAAAGTAATATCTGGGGGGCAATTTGGCTATTCTGTAAAAAACAGAGGGCAGATTATATATATAATCAAAACTGCTGACGTCACGACACTGACAACCTAAAAACTAAATTGTGTGCGGATCCCAATACGCACCACGACAGCGAGTCACAGAGCATACTGTACCCGAATACAAAGACAAAGGACAAAAACGTCATTATACATAATCCTATGTCCTTTCTCGTCATTTCACTATCAACCTCTCCCACCTGCGCTCGCACTAAAAGCAGCTTCTTCTTTCAGCAAACTCACTTCAGTAAGTTTCTCACACTAAAATGAACGTCCGAACCGGGTCACACCAGCTGAGCAATGGACTCTACGTCTCGGGTCGACCGGAGCAGCTACTTAAGGATCGCCAACCGACAGTGGCTTCACGCGCCGTACCGTACACCGGCGGCGACGTTAAGAAATCCGGTGAGCTAGGAAAAATGTACGGCATAGATTTATCAAGTGGGGACCACCTGCCGGCTCTGCCTAAAGTACCTTCCCGGCACTCTTCATCTTCTCAGCAGAATAGTGGATCCGTTAGATCCGGCCCAAACTCTGGTCCAGTTAACAAGAAGTCTTCTTCCACCTCGTTCTCAGGGCCCATCACGCCTATTCAGCCCACGGGTCTCATTACCTCCGGTCCATTAGGCTCCTCCAGCTCCAACCGCCGCTCCGGCAAGCTCGACAGTCCGTCCGCGGGGAATAGCTCGTTCAGTAAAATTCTATACGGGTCGGCGGTAACGAGCTTGGGGGAGGGGGTGAAATTGGGTTTCAAGGTTTCGAGGGTGGCAATGTGGGTGTTCTTGGTGGTTGTAGTTATGGGCTTGGTGGTGGGGGCTTTCCTTATGGCAGCGGTGAAGAAGCCGCTGATTTTGGTGGCAGTGGTGGCACTTTTAGTTCCTGCGGTGGTGGTTTTAATATGGAATTATGCTTACAGAAAGCGTGGGGTTCTAAGTTTTCTGAAAAAGTATCCAGATGCAGAGCTGCGAGGAGCCGCTGATGGACAGTACGTCAAAGTCACTGGGGTAATTTCGCCAATCTCATATCCTCGAGCTTGTTAAATTTGTATTTGGTTCAATTGCTAATTTTATATAATTGTGGAGGGGTGATGTTAATTTTGTAATATTTTAGTGTTATGTTATGTAGATGTTTAGGTCTTGAGCTATTTACAGTAGTGACGTAGAACACATTTGAATAAGAACGAGATTGAGAAAGAAACAAGAAGTGAGAGGAGAAACAGATTTAGGACTCGATCGAATAAGAACAAGATTGAGAAAGAAAAAGGAAAAGAAAGGGGAAAGAGAACAGAGAGAATTTAGAAGAAAAAAAAATCAATTATTATAATCCATAAGCCTAAATAGTCTAATTTTAAGTAGGAAAATACTAGAAAATCTATTAAATTAAACACTAATTATGTTTCCTAAAATAAGCATCCTATTTGAAAAGTAAATTAATAAATATCTCTATGAGGATTCCCATCAAGTAGTAGGCGGAATTATATCTTAGGGACATTTTGACCATTGCTAGTATATTAATTATAGACATTTCAAATAATAAAAAAATTAATGCAGAATTTATATGCGCAAAAGGTAATGCTGGTATTGGAACTAATACTTCAAAACTTTTGATTAAAGATTGAGATTTAAAGCCAATTATGAACGAGATTTGTTTGAAAGCTTCTGTTTTAAGGGGAAATTTTCTTCAGAAGGCTTGTGAACTAATTGAATTTGGGCTACTTCACTTATTTATTTGAAGCGAGTCATTATTATACGACCATCTCACTCAATTCTTTTGTTTTGTATACTTTTTTTTTACTTAGCAGTTTCTATTATAAAAATGAAAAGAGTGAATAATTAGGATACTAATTGAGCATGCCATATTCACTGGTACACATGAGCTTTATGATTTCTATTCCAGTTGTTGTTACTGTTCATGCATGTATCTTGTGATGTCAGTTGTTCTAAAGCCTCCCATCTTGATCCTACACATCAGTTATGTGATGGCAACATTACACACTGAGATCTGGCTTTGTTGCTAGTGAATAACGAGAAACACGTTTCCCCGGTCATATGTTATTTCGAGAAAATAGTAGAAAACTTTATATTGATGTGACCTCAGCATGTACACTGTGACTCTGTTAACGCGGCATAATGTTACTGCATAATGTTACGGAGAAATATTTGTACAACACTATTGCATAACATTGTGACTCTGTCAACCCTTTTTAACCCTGTTGAGCGAGGTTCTGATGTGTTTATGTCTCACAAACACCTGATTAGATGTTGTTAACTGTATCATCAAATAGAGAGGTCCTATATCTTATCTAAATATCACCAGAATCCAGGAAATAACAGTGGGTTGGTGACTAACCAGTCAAAATGTGGATTTAATGGAAGATATTTCAGTGCACTTCAAAGTTTCGTTCATTTTAATGTTTATGCAGGATGAGATTTCCTACTGTCTAAGAAAATGAAAGATGTCATGCCAAAATCTCGCCATAATAATCGGAGATCATTGTAAGGAACAGTGAGAATAAAATGTATACGTTTTTATTAGAAAATCAGGAATGTTCTTTGTAAAAGTGATGTCCATTATCAGACAGGAAGTGGTGCTCTTGAGTGTTGCCTGAGTTCTATGGCTCCTAGTCCTAGTGTTCCTATGCCAACAAGCAATAAGATAGCTGTTAAAAATAACAAAATTCAATAAGGTAATAGAAAGGACAGAGTGAACAGGATGCAAACCAGACATTAATGCGTAGGGCTTAAAAACTCCTGGAATCCCCTGGAGGCTGGAGCTTACTGATCTCTTAAAAATCCTAGACATTCTTCCGCTGGTTGGATTAATTTTTATTTTTTTCACTAATTATCTTGTAAATCTTTCTGTGTAGGTTGTCACATGTGGTAGCATTCCTCTAGAATCTTCTTTCCAGAGGGTACCAAGATGTGTATTTGTTTCCACAGAATTGTATGAATACAGGGGATGCGGTGGAAAACCAGCAAAACCCAGACACCCTTTCTTCTCCTGGGCATGCAGGCATTCAGAGGTCAGTATTTTGAACTTGTAGAATCTTATTGAAATTTTATTTGGACATCCGTAGCTTTAATGTGAACCGAAAATTGGCAGCGGCATTTTCCCCATGCACTCAACCACGAGGATCTCAATTTTTTAGATAACATGTTCCTATTGTTAAATGTTACTGCTTTGAATATACAAGTGTTGTGCTGATGATAGTACTAGACTTCAGCAAGCACTTTTGGGAGTCCCATTACATCAATTCTACATCCTTTGCAGATCAACAGTGGTGCCATGACACCTCCACATTTTGCTGATTTTAAAGCATGTTTAAGCGTTTCTAAACAGTTAAATTAGAAATGAGTGGTTGATAGGTGGATAGAACTTGTGGGTCCCTCAAAATGTGTGGATAAAAAGTGGCTTGAGTGTTTGTAAACATGAGCCAAACATATGCTTAGTTGTTCATTCCGGTGGGTTTCCTGTATTGGACCTTTGAGGTCAGCAACCTAAGGTGTCAGCAACCTAAGGCGTTATCCTTCAAGATGCTAGGATGTAATATTAGCATATTGCTAGGCCTGTGTTCCAGTTTTGAATCATTTACAAGGATAAACTGCTCGGTGTGATAATTTATTGCATTGTTTCCTTCTGTCAACAGAAGCATGTGGCAGATTTTTATATATCAGACTTTCAGTCTGGTTTGAGAGCTCTAGTGAAAGCAGGCTATGGAGCTAAGGTTGCTCCATTTGTGAAGCCAACTACAGTTGTCAATGTGTCAAAGGATAACAAAGATTTATCTCCAAACTTTCTACGCTGGCTTGCTGACCGAGGTCTGTCAAGTGATGACCGTACAATGCGTCTGAAAGAAGGGTAACTACTGACTATATCCTGGTCCTGCACGGAATGGTTTTACGTGTATTTGCTTCTTCAATGAGTGGCATTTGATATCTACGACTTCTGTGTGTCTAACTACGCAATGGATTGTGAAATCTAAAAATTTATCAATAATAACTTATCCTGGTAATTCGACCAAATTCTGGATTCCTGTCCATGCAATGTAATGCAGGAAACTCTGTTCTGTCTTGGTAATATGAAATTATTCTTGGACTTCATCTTGGCTAGAAGCTAGAAACCACAACTACAGCTTATCCACACTCCAAAGTCATAAAATTTCAGCTTTAAGTGTCATATGCGTGGTATGAATGGAATTTGAACTGTTTACCCATAGAAAATGGTACCTTAATTGTTCGAGAATTGGAATTGCTATATACTTATTTTCTTTACCTCCTTCCAAATATCAAACCTTTCTTCGGACTGGAATGAGGGCCTAAAGTTGAACTAAAAGTAATCATTGTCCATTCCTTGGGCCTTTTTGATGTTATGCTGATTTCATGGCTTCTTCTTTTGCAGCTACATCAAAGAAGGAAGTACAGTAAGTGTCATGGGGGTCGTCCAGCGGCATGATAATGTACTCATGATTGTTCCACCTGCAGAACCTGTTTCAACAGGCTGTCGTTGGCCCTGTTGCCTTCTCCCAACCTATATAGAAGGCCTTATTTTGACGTGTGATGAAAGTCAGAATAGTGACGTGATTCCTGTATAGATGTGTGAATTGCTCTGTAACTTTGGTTTGCAAGTCACGAGTACATATTTGAGCCGAGAGAAGGATCACAACACTGCTTTATTCTTTCTGAAATCTACAAATGTATATGAATGGTGGCTTAGAGGATGAAAAGCTGAAGGATTTTCAAGTGCTTCATCATACATGTCTTAAAATCTGGAAGCCGGAGTAGTTTGGCTGGCATTTTCCTGTGCTAATGACTTTCAGTTTTCATATCTCTATCTTGTGTATAGACGTTATCAAGGGGCTGATGATAACTATGGTGTGATATTGAATGTCAATCTGCTACCTGAATATGTACTATTACTTGCTGAATAACAATAACTTGTTCAAATTGAAACCAGGGGATATGTATGTAAATGAGTATGAGGTAAATATTGAGACACAGGCCTAGTTGAAGATGACTGTTTGTTGTTCTTTTGATTCAAGTTCAATGTTAAAGGTTGTCAATCTTTTAATTTTTTATTCTTTTCCACTTCTGGTTTATTATTTTAGTAAGAAAATATGCTATTTAGCAACATTCTAGGTGGAAATATGTGACATTAAATAACATGTTCAATTAAATGTAAGCATATATCCACGATCCCAAAGTAATGTTTCCTAACCATTCAAAGGATATGTGCCTGTGTCGATGATTTTCTTCTAAAGAGTACCGGACATATATACTGAAATATATTTCTTTTTTTAAATGCTGCAGAATTAAATGTACTCTTACAGACTTAAAATATGCATTAAAAAAAATAAAAATTACGGCAAAATGCCTTGTAATTCACTAAGAAAGAGCATGGAAAGTTCCAATTTTGTGGCTATAGGTCCCCAGAAGCAGTACAGCAAATTTTATCAGAGTATTGCCCTTCAAAACAGGCAGCAACATCTCTGCACCAACAGTAAAAGGATGACAAGTAGATAAAATATCATATCAAATTTGTTTACTGGAAATTCTATACAAAAGTTATAAACTCTTTCGACTATTATATTCTATCTGAAAAAAGAAAAAAAATCACCGAAAAGCCTATCTTCCAACGTTTATTGAGCTTAAATGAATGTTTGTTGTCTACGATTTCAAATTGAAATTTAGGGTATGTTCGGCGTAAATTTTTTAAGAATAGATTTTGTGAAAATTGATTTTTAGGAGAATGTAATTAAAAAGTATAGAAAATTATGATTTTACGTGTAAATTATTTTATTGAGAGAACGTGCGGTTGAAAATAAATTTAGAAAAAATTAAATTTTAAAAGAATATGTACCAAATAGGAGTTTAGTAACGTCTGTACCTTTGATCTCGTGGCCTTTTCGTGGTTGGTTGAATGACTGTTGGCAGTTTGTACGGGCTCCGTAGGGAATTTTGCTGCTGCTATTTGCTTTTGCTCCTTCACTTTGTTGAAAATGACAGTAAAGCCTTCTCCTGATCTGGGGTCCATGCCATTCCAATCTCCAAATTTTGGAACAGACACTGATCTTTGAGACTGTCAAAAGGAATTTATTTTCGTTAGTCAGATCAAAATTCTATACTCATTAACAAAAAGTAATGTTATGAATATAGCTACTGAATAAACAGGTTTGAACTCCTACCCACAGTGGGCATGAGTTATTATGCCCGTTGTGGGTGTGGGGAACATCTGGTGTTCGTCTGGCAACACCAGATGTTGCCCATGTCCACCCTGAGTTGGAGATCACCACTGACGGAATAGAAAAGGGAAAAGAAACTATGTACTTACAAAATCATCAGCGTAATTCAGTTTTCGTGATGGTGAGATGTGGCTCTCAGTCAAAGAATTATTAACTTCAGATCTTCTACCCTGGTGGGGTGGCTGAACGAGTGCTTTATTAGACATACTTCTATCACTGCCTGATTCCGAACCAATACTCTTGTGACTAGAACCTTTCTGATGTACCTGATGAAATTTTTCCGCTGCCACGGGCTTCTCAGGACTGATGCGGACAGGAATGCTAGTATTTCCATCTCCAAACTGTCCAAAATTGAAGGCATCTGGATTCTCCTCCGGATCATTAGGGTTAATTCTCATTCCACCAGCTTTTTCTATGCGCGCATTCTCAAAGTAAGCAGTATACGGTACATTATCACCATCCCAGTTGCCAAACTTAGGTACATGTGATCGCTGATTCAGACAATTTATTAGAAAAGGATTCAAATCAGTATTCCTCAGTTTCAACATTTTGAAGTACCAAAAACATGATAAAATGATTTTATGAATGCAACCAAATTGGAAAACAAAGATATATGAACTCAATGCACGATAAATTTTCGACTATCATAATTCGAAACAGTAAAAAAGAGGCAGAATATACAAACACTTACCGACATCAGTCAATAATGCTCTTCCTCTTCCCCTTGAGACTATGCTCTTAATTCCCCAGGGAAAAAAACAGAGGAAGAAAAAAATGACAAGACGAGTCCATTTCAAATTGATGTTTCGGAGATCCCAATGAACCAGGTGAGATGCGGACAATGCTTCGATGGTTACAATGTTTATTTGAACTCAAAAAGAATAATCTCCGTCTAACGCTGGATTACTCTCACTTCAATCCGAGAGTGGTGGCAAGAAATTTGTCGGGTTGTCCGTGTCTAGTTTAAGGGTAATGTTATTTAGTTCAATTGTAAAAATATTCTCTGCCTCAAAATGGCAAATGTTTATAATTGGTTTATTAGGGATGGCAGTTTGTCTCGTTAAATTACTCCCCCGATGTTCTGTTTAATCAGGGCCGTAGGACAGTTTCGGGGCAAAAGAATTGCTACCTCATCCCATTCCATCCCAATTGTCTAAATTTTTTAATAATCAAAATTTGTTTGAAATTTCTTGGCCCAATTTTTATGCCCAAATTGAACCGATTATTCAAGCTCATTAGTCCAATTCCCATATTATGAGGAAAAAAAATAAAAATATAAAACTGTACGTTAATGGTTTAATTATGCCAAAGTCACTGAAATTTTGAATAATTATGCTAATGGTGTCAGAAGTATTTTTCTTATCTCTAATTATAGAATTAAGCTGGGTGTACCGAAAATGTTTCACAGAATGTTTACAGAAAATCTAAAAGTGCTGAGGTGGCAGCCAAGAAAAGAAAAGAAAAAAAAAAAGGGTAAAACAAAGCGGGTAAAGCGGGAACCGTGAGGCACATTTCCGCCAAATTCAATTACCACATTTCCCCCAAATTAGTCAGTTCACCTTCGCGACCAAGCTCACCCATTTTCGAGTTCCATCGGCGGCTAAATAATCGGGCCACACTGTAAATCCCGAGTCCCCCGTCTTCCACAGGTCTTTCACCATTCCTGTTCCGAGCGACGAGCAAGTCTTCATCATCATTCTCTGTTCCGAGCGACACTCTACACTGCCTCCTGAATCTTCTTGACGGTGTTTGCTCACGTGAGACATACTTATTGTTTTGTATTTTTTATGTATTACATGCTGCTTTGCAAGATATTACTGGAGATGGAAAACTGAGACATAAATTAAAAGTGCACTTCATACACTTGACAACTTTGGAAAATTACATGTCTACGCTTAATATGGGTAGTTAAACTAACAAAAGACCATGAAACAAAAATGCACAATTCTATGGATTCAATGTACTGTACAATATATTGAAGAACCTCAGTACGACCTTTGAAAGTTTTTCTTCATAACTGTAAACATTCTTAAGTTGGGAAAATATTTAGCTCTGTATATACAAAGAAATAGGGGTATGGGGATTCAATTCGATTAGTGTATGATCTGAGGCTGTTCTTGGCATGTTGCAGTAGCTCATTGCATAATTCCACTAATGCTGCAGTAGCCTCAACAACACCAATGCTTGCTCCCACTAACAAAGCCCTGCTTGTGAAACTCATTTTTAGTTTCTTCTTTTGTACATATATTATGATACTAAAATTATATTTTACTGCTTATTTTGTTGCAGCCTACTATGTCATGGAAGATGTCAATGATGAATTTTTTTCGGAGTTCGATAGTGAGAATGTTGCAAAGAATATCATCACGGTGGAAGAAGAAACATTAGGACAAGATGGTCCGATTGTGCCGGAGGTGGGTATGATGTTTAAGGACGAGAAAGAATTGTTCGAATTTTATAAGAGATATGCTTATGATGTCGATTTTCCAGTTCGAAAAAGGAACTCAAAAAAGGGAGACAATGGAGTATTGAAATATGTGACGCTTACATGTAGTCGTGAAGGTCGAAGAATCAGTAATGCAAGCGGCTCTTTCAATCCACAACCAATAAGTCAGATAGATTGTAAACCAAGAATCTCTGCTTCTTCAGATAGGCATGGAATGTGGAGAATTAACACAGTCCACCTTGACCATAATCATGCAACTAACCCTTCCAAGTCTAGGTTGTATCGATGCAACAGAGAGTTGAGTGCAAATGTAAAGCGAAAACTTAAAGTGAATGATTTGGCAGGAATTCTGTTTCACAAGAGTTATAACTCCGTAGTTGTAGAAGCTGGTGGATATGAGAAAATGACCTGTGTTGAAAAGGATTGTCGCAATTATATTGACCAAGTGAGGCGACTACGACTTGGAGAAGGAGATGCAGCCGCAATACAATGTTATTTTTCGAAAATGCAAGCACAGTGCTCGGGTTTTTACTTCAGTATAGATGTAGACGACGAGTCTCGACTGAAGAACGTATTTTGGTATGATAATAGGTGTAGGCATGCATATAAGGAGTTCGGTGATGTTGTTATATTTGATACCACTTACCTCACAAATAAGTACGACATGCCTTTTGCACATTTTGTAGGTGTGAATCATCATGGGCAATCAATATTATTTGGTTGTGGGTTGTTATCGAATGAGGACACAGATACCTTTATCTAGCTGTTCAGGACATGGCATCAGTGCATGCACGGTCAAGCACCTAATAGAATAATTACTGATCAAGATAGGGCCATGCAAAATGCAATTCAGATCGTTTTCCCAGATACAAAGCACAGGTGGTGTCTGTGGCACATTTTGAAGAAGTTGCTGGAGAAGTTTGGCTACCACATTGATAAGACCTCGATATTTTCGACTATACATCACTTAGTTTATGATTCACAGACTATTGAAGAATTCGAAGAAGGTTGGAAACAGATGATCGATACGTATGAGTTGCTTGATAATGCATGGTTGACAGGATTGTACGATAATAGAGGTCGTTGGGTTCCGTACTTTTTGAAGACCATTTTTTGGGCCAGGATGTCCACAACTTAACGAAGTGAGAGTATGAACGCGTTCTTTGACGGTTATGTCCATTCGAAGACCAATCTGAAACAGTTTGTCGAGCAGTACGAACGAGCACTGAGGAGTAAAGTTGAGAAAGAGATCCAGGCTGATTTCAGGTCATACTCACAAACTGTACCATGTGCAACAAATTATGAAATTGAAA
>CAIGRN010131234.1:0-10343 GCA_903798345.1 Fraxinus anomala
AGCTCTTGGGTGGCGGGGGAGGTGATTGGACCGGTGGTGGTGGGGAGAATACTGGAGGTGGTGGTGAGCTCTTGGGTGGTGGGGGAGGTGATTGGACAGGTGGTGGTGGTGGTGAGCTCTTAGGTGGTGGACGTGGTGAGTAGATGGGTGGTGGTGGAGAGAATATTGGAGGTCGTGGAGATCGCTTGGGTGGTGGCGGAGGTGACTGCATGGGTGGCGGTGGTGGCGAGAATACTGGAGGCAGTGGCGAGCTTATGGGTGGAGGAGGTGACTGGACAGGTGGTGGTGGGGAGAAAACTGGAGGTGGAGGTGGAGGTGAGCTCACGGGCGGTGGAGTGAAAACTGGTGGCGGGGGTGAGTAGACCGGTGGTGGTGGTGAATGGATTGGAAGCAGGGGTGAAGCAACTGGTGGTGGAGATAATGAGACTGGTGTTTTTATAGTTGGAGGTGGAACAAAAGCCTTTGGTGGTTGTGGAGTCTTCACCCGTGGAGGGATTGGTGTGGTAGGAACAGATATTGGTGGCGGTTCTGATTTTGCACTCGGAGTAGGTGGTGAAGAAGGGGAAACCTTCGGTGGGTTAGCCTTTGGCGTTAGTGTAGGTGTAGGACCTGATGGAGTTGGAACTAGTTTAGGCTTTGGTGGTTGTGGTTTTGGTGTCGACCGGGTGGATGAAGGTTTCGTAGGATTGGGAGATGGTTTTGGTGTCGGATTTGGTGACGAAGGAGATGGAACTGGCACAGCCTTAGTTGGTGGCATTAGCTTCGGTTGTGGTGGAGATACAGGCTTTGGGTTTGGTTTTATCGGAGTATGTTTGGGCGGGTCCTTTGGACCAGATTCTGCTGGCGAACTCCTACATCCTGCTTTGGTGCAATCCAATGGCTTCCTCAATGCAGACCAACAAACCTTAGCCGATCTTTGATGTGGCGAATTCCCAAAACAGTTGTTTGTATCATCTACCACAAGGCCCTGAATTGCTTGAGGTTCACAAACGTCATCTCTAGCCTCAAAAAAGTTGTTCGAAAATGTGAGATTTTGCAAGCTTGGTAGGCTACAAAGACTTTCCGGGACCTTTCCTCTCAACTCGTTGTGTCCAGCATCAAAAGCTTCCACACTCTGCAAGTATTCGAGGCCTATTGGTAGGTCTCCAACGAACTTGTTATTGCTAATGTCGAAAACGGTGGCACTCTTCAAGAGTGTTATTTCTTCAGGTAAACAACCCGAGAGTACATTGTTTGACAAAAGGATTTCATCCAGTGTGTTTGCCATTTTGCCAATGCTCTTCGGAATACAACCATGGATTTTATTGTTTGACAAAACCAGCACTGAAATAGTGGAATTTCCTAAATTTTCAGGGATGATTGAGTGGAACCGGTTGTCATTCAAGAAGAGTGCATCAAGTGGCTTATTGAAGAGTTGGGGAGGCAATGGCCCTTCGAAATCATTGTACCTAAGATCGAGGTATTTTAGAGATGGTAACTCCAAGACAACCTTGGGGAAAGGTCCAACAAAACGATTGTTGCTAACATCGAATTCAAAGAGAAGGGTCAGCTTTGCAATGCTTTTCGGAATGATCCCACAAAACCTATTGGAATTAAGGTGTAGAAGGCTAATGTCCACCAAGTGACCAATCTCGATGGGTAGGTGTCCTGCAATGTCAGCGTGGTTCAAGTCGACCCCAGCGACGACAGTCTGTTTAGGATTGTCGAGAGCTTGTGCACAAAATACACCATTGTAGGCACACACATTAGAACCCTCCCAATTAGCAGTAAAGTTCAGTGGATCCGAATAAATAGCTTTCTTGAACGCCTGAAGGGCAATGTAGGCTTTCTTGAGCCTTGGATTGGCGAATGTTAAACTAGCATCAATCTCGTATTCGGATTCATTAGGAAGGCTATCATCATCTGGGTGTTGCAAAAGCTGACGACGTGCTATATAAGCCGTCTCAGCATCGGTTAAAGCCGAAGAAAAGGACGAGAAAAATGAAAGAAAAAAGACAAGAAAGCACCCAAAGGCTTTCATTTTTGAAGGGTTAGCCATGATTAACCCCCTTGGACAAACCCAAGGCTGCTTATAGTTATCATCTGCAGGAAGAAATGGGGGTGTTATATGGAGGAACCAACCAAACTTCTGCGGATTTGGAGGGCTCTAACAAATTTCAGACACAGATTTGGGGGTCTGTGCTTGGATTTAGGCAAGTTTTTCTCCATGGAACAACATGGGAAAATGATAAAAATAGGCTTACATTAATCACCATCCAAACATGAAAAAAAATATTAGCAAGTGTAAACTATGTTTTGACTAGGATTTGAACTTACGAATAATAATTGTTAGGATCCAGCATCTATATACTATTCTTGCTTTAGATCATCTGTGCTGCTGCATTTTTGTCAATTCAATTTTTGTTGTGAATATTTTTTCTTCTTCCTTTGCAAAATTAAATTACAGTACCAGATGGGGTTTGTTTGTGGGTTGGTGGGATTAGTTCAGTTGCATTGGTGGAAGAGTTGAGATTCTCCAATTTATTGTCGGGACAGCAGATCAAAACGATCATGCGTATAACATAAACGAGAGTGATCACATTCGTGAATCCTCATCAACTATTGATAAAATCGAATCAATTTAAAAGTTAAGTGCTTGTAAAAAAGCGATTATAAATCACTGACGTGGATCTAGTTAGCGCCGAGTCACAAATGACTATCTAAATTAGTCTCCAAAGAGCTTCACCACAAACCGTAATAAGCATTTAAAGAACTCATTGCTAAAACAGACTCAATTTATCCAGCAAGCCACACCTTCTATACATATATTAACATATATCGTGTCAAATTATACTACAAACATGACAAAGTTCGATGCAAAAACTCTCTTTACAATCCTGTTGAGGAGGTCACAAATTGTCAAAACAACTACTAGGTACATTTCACAAAGGACGATGAATCCGGATAAGTCGATAATCATCATCAATCTGTCTCATGATCAGGCACCGGTGAATACCAAGCTGGGGATCGTCCTCTGGCTCTAAGCAATCTTGTGAAGGGCGAATCCGGCATTCTAGCTTTCTCCTCTTCCTCGAGCTCGTCTAATGTCTTGGGCAAACCATCGGGGATCGGACAATGCACTGTGTCTGTATTCTCGGCAGTCGATTTTTTCATCGACTCCTTGCATTCCTTCTTTGCTTTGTGAATTGCTGCAACTCCATGTACACATCCAACTAGAGATTTTACACCACCAGCTTCAATGATTAGTCTCTCTATCTCCTCCTTTGGGGCCTCTTCCTGATGAATACCATAATAGCCAAAACACGTTAGTTTTTTAATCCAATAGGTTTTCTGTCACTATCTTAAAATATTTAATAAATCTTCTCGCTAAGCAAGAAATTTATGCTATGAGTGATTACACACTACTATAAACGAAATTTTAATTTCTTTTTCGACCTGCAACAGTTTAGAAGTAACTTAAAAGTTACTTATCTTACAATTATAGAGACATACTTTTTGAAAGAAAAAAAGACTTAACTTTAAGCCCAACAAAACATCCCTATAGAATTCATCTCAAATAACACGCCATGAATATGACTTAAAAGTACTTTTCTTGGAAGTATGTCGAAAAGATTCTGTTCATCTCGTCAAATTTAGAACTTACTTCAAGTTGTTTGAGCTCAAAATATGCCCTCCAGCAGCTATAAGAATCATCCCCTTCAAGCGTTGAACAATAATCTAAACATCCATCACACAACGGGAAATTCAGCCAAAAAGACAGGGATTTCAATACTTTTATAAGACATCGTTCATTCAAAAGGGTCCAAGAATTTATTTTATAACAAAAGAAACTTGCCTGCGAGTTGGGTTTCTGATTTCTGAATCAAAGGGGGTTCTTTAACACCTCTATCAATTTTGCTTCTGCTGAATGGCTCCAGCTTCGGTATATAGGCATTGTTTCTTGAAGAACAACGAATGGTTGTTGAACTTGAACTTGATCTTGACCAATTAACAAGAAAACTGCTTAAAGATGAAGAAGAATTGAAAGGCACTGTTTGAATCATCTTTTTGTCTCTGCAATAATTGAATTTCAGATAAGAGTAATGCTAATGCACTTGGAGTTTTTTTTATTTATGTAAAGAGATGATGAGTTTCAATATGTCATTGGATAAGGATGAGATATTTTTAAATTGTTTTCCTTTTGTAGTTTTTGTGGGATAATGTAACAGACAGTTGAATAATTTGGCCATTAATAGAGCTTTGTGGGCCCGTATAATGAGTCGTAGACTGGAAAAGTAGGACGCGGCGTAGGGATTGGGAAAAAACAACGGGCTTCGTTTCGCAAAACCAGGGGGTGGGTGGTTTTAGAGTTGAATTGAAATAGTATAGCTTTTAAGATACTTTGTTTCCGTCTTTCCCTTTTTGATTGGATATTTTATCGAGTAAAAGAAACTTCTTTCTTAAGCAAAGGATGATCGAAGAAAAGGTGCATCTTGAACAATGTCATTCTAAAAATAAACCAATAAACTTGATTGATGAATTATTAATAAGTATATTTTATACAATTATTCGGGACCTAAATAGTTATATTTGGTAGTTCATTTAAGCAAATATAGCCAATCTATTGTGTATTTCGTTTATTAGGTAAAACTCGAGTGGAATTGAAAGAAAGAAGCAAAAAATTGACGAAAAAGGACCAAGCCCAAAGTTTGAGAACTAAATTGTAAATATTTAATAATTGATTCAAACTACAAAACGATATTTTAAATATTACTAAGAGACAATTTGATGGAATTATCAATAAAAAAAAGAATGAAATATGATCGCAAATCAATTTTCAATTGTACAAGTTATATTTCAAATTTTTAATTAAAAAAAAATGAGACTCATTTTTGGCATATTAAATGTTTGAATTGGAAAAATTAAAATTTCTAACAAAGTTGTATCCATTTGAGTTAGATTTTCAACGCACTTTAAATCGTCTGAATATGATATCGAGATTGAAATTTATGACCAAAATACTGACTGTTGTGCAGAAACAAAAATATGCGTACACGAAAGCAACTTTCCTTATTCGATTGGAATTCTTTTGAAAATCAATTTGGAAATAATTTTCAATTACACAAATTTTCATCATAAAAAAGGGGACAAAAATATATATTGTAAGAAGATTTCAAAGGCGTAGTTCAAGAACTCATCAATTGGAGATTAAATATGGAATTTGTGGGTAAAGAAACAAAATGATTATTGAAATTTATCAAAATTGCTTTAGAGAAATTCAAGAACATCAAAGTTCATTTCCCTTCATTCATTAATTTACAGTTTTGGGTGATGTTATACAAAATAATGATGTTTTCTTGTAATTTCGATGTGTTAGACTAGTTATTTAATTGTTAGGATGAGATGAACCTTATTATGATATTTTTGGTTTTAATAAATTAGTTTGACTTTAATTTGGTTTTAAATTATTGGGTGTTTAATTATTGTTTTTCGTATTTTTCAATTAATTGGCCACTAGTTGAATGAAAGGGACAATATGATCATTAGCACAAAATAATAAACTTTATAAAGTATGATAGGGAATAGAGATATAACATCATGATTTACATAGGTTTTATAGATGTTCTAGCCGTTTAATATTTTTTTGTACGTTTGTATCTTTTATAGAGATATAGGAAGGTCACGTGTATGAATATGAGTGTGTTTGGAAGAGATTAAAATTGAAAAATTAGTTATTATTGTTGACTTTTATTAGACTAGTGAGATTCAATAACGACTATATTTTTAATTTTAATTGTCTTTTAATCGATACCGAACAAGCCATATATTTATCCAAACATTATATTAAAGTGGTACAAAATGATACTTATTATTAAAAATAGCTTTCGATATAAAAAGGAAAACTATATAAAGTTAGCAGAGTTTGGCCCTGCTAACGTTGGGATGTTGAAAATTGAAATAAGCACGAGAAATTGTGACAGTCAGTGTGCCAGAGTGGCAACGACGGTTCCCATTTGCTTGGCAAACTTTAGATGAAATTGACAATTTCCTAGAGGTGAAGCAATGCAACTTCCCTTCTAATAGCAAATTGCACAATAGGTCATCTACTTATTATTGTAATAGCAAATCAGTCTTCAACTTTTCGAAAGTGTAAATAATCTCTAACTTTTCATCATGATTGTGTTGGCTGCGTTCTCATATAATATATTTTGCTGTGATTAAATAATATTTTTATAAAAATAAATTGTGATTTTATTTATTTATTGCATCTAAGAATACGAACTAAAGTGATTATGCTTACTTATAATAATATTAGTTATGTGATTGCACTGAGAAGTACACTGTGACACAATTTATATGTTGATCATTAGTTATTTGTTCACAGTCAATGTATAAACTTTGATACTTTGTACTGAAAGGTTGTATGTTGACTGATTGACTATTCGAACCGATGCTAAGCACTAATGGCATTGCAAGTATCATTAATAAATAGATTATCTAAAAACACACGAGTCATATTAACATGGCCTATCGCTTGCATGTAATCTAAATTGGTACTATAATATTAGTGGTGTTATATAACATTATTCTTGGTCAAATATTTCGATGAATCAGGAGTTTGAGAATGAGCGAAATAGAAAATATGAATTCATGCATGGAATAGTTACCTTGAAAAATGGTTAGAGTGAATACTTCAGTATTTTTTGTTGGACGAATTATACATCTAAACTCAGTGCTTGTTGAACGCTTCAACTAAGCCACCAAAGAAGATGAAGGCTGGGCAAGAGACTAGGCCAAGAAAGATAGTCGTCGCTTTCTCTTTATCAAGGGGCATATCATTAACTTCAATTGATCTTAGTGATAGCTAAACTTTGACATCTTCGATGGTTTACATGATCATTATAGAAAATAATACTTAAATTAATGATAATAATTAGAGGGGTGAAATGATTTATATATATATATATATTAGATTCCGTGATCTTATATATTTCAAAGTGTGGTCTTTTGTGTATAGTGAAAAAAGACTAATAATTAGATTAGATTTTCTGAGGTCGATTAGATATGATCTAATTATTGGAGTTTGGATAGTATATATCTGATCGGGTCCACGTGATATCTCTATAAAGCATCGAGACTTAATTGTAATCACTTAAAAAGTTTTGGGATAAAATACATATATGACTGGTTAGAGAAAAGTGTTACATGTATATATATTAGCTTTTAAGATCTTATATATTTCGAAAATGCAGTCTTTTGCCTATAAAGATAAAAAAGACTAAAAACTATATTAACTTTTTTGGAGTCGACTAGATATAATCTAATTATTGGATTTTGGATAGTATATATTCGATCAGACCTATGCGTTATTTTTATAAAATAATGAGACTTAATTGTAATTACTACAAAAGTTTTTGGGCTTAATTAGAATTACAAAAAAAAAAAAATTATTTCATTAATTACCATATAAGACTTAAAGGTTTGAAATATATAAATTTCTTGGAATTAAAATTTGGAAGTCTGTAATTCAAAAATCTGAAAGTTCATGATATTGATTGTATCAAAATTTGATTAGTGAATTTGGTAAATTCTTAGTCTTTATTTTTATCATGACATATACATGTACATTAAGGAACAATCTTGAATTCTTTGATTAATTATTTCGGAGTAAATTTGGTTTCAAATCTCAACAGATTGCACGTGACAGAGCCAATGATCTATGTTTGACTCATGTTTATAAATTATTTATAAAAATTCAAATTATTTTTTACCTACACACTATGATTAACTGACAAACATTACTATCTATATAATTTAAATTACTTTTAATCACTTTCCAAACAGTGTTGATCTTCACGAAAACATACAGACTTCAATTCAATATTTTGGCCATTGATTCAAATTGATAAAATAGCTTAGCTCGACAAATTGGACATTGGACTACGTTACTATTTAATAAAAAAATTAATAAACCAAGCCCTTAATTTATTGCTTCAATAGCAAGATCATCCTAAATTTTAATAAAGTACAATTTATTTCCAACTTTCCATTACAATTGTATTTACCATTGATGTCACCGTCATCTTTCACACCTCCGTTAAGCTTGTGTATGAACCTTACAGAATCAAATTTTACTTCAATTCTTTTTTACCACATAACAAGCAAATAAAACTGAACACATAAATACAACAAAATAGTTTAATAATGAAAATTTGGATAGTCTCCTTTCATCGAAAACGGACAATACAACTATGCCCATGTCTAGTGTAGGTGAAAAATCAATTTTTTTAATAGAAGCATATTTTACTTCGATTCTTTTACCACATAACAAGCAAATAAAACTGAACACATGCATATAACAAAACAGTTTGATGAAAATTTGGATAGCCTGCTCTCATCGAAAACGGACAATACAACTATGTTCTTGTTTAGTGTAGCTAAAAAATCAATTTTTTAAAATAAATTTTGATAAAAAAAAAAAAAAGATAAAATGTATGATAAAAAAGTTGTGAATTTTATAAAATATATGATGAAAATTAATTATTAATTTTGATTTAAAATTTTAATCTATATTTTAATCCATACCAAACATGAGCTATAACTAAAGACCGAAAAAAAAAATCTCCAGTTTTTAAAGTTAATTTGTTATTGGAACGATAGATTGGGACCAATCATTCAATTTTACCAAAAAATTCCTAATAACAAACAATATTAAAAAAAGGAAAAATAAAAGGCTTTAGAACTTTAAGACGACCAGTAAACCTTACAGGGCAGGCTTTTGCTTTTTATTAACTGGAGACAGTTTGATTACTCAATCGAATCAAACGGAGAGTCGACCAGAATTATATTTCTCCTGATCATAAGTTCAATTGACTTCGTGATAGGAGGAGAAGCTGTAAAGTTGTTTATTTTTGCTTAATTTTGGACAGTATATGAGATTTTAGTTAATTGGATTATAGGGTTTTGGAAAATATGAAGAAGGCAATGGAGGGAAAATATGAAGAAGGCAATGGAGAGTTTGCAAGATCTGATCGAAGAAGCTAAGACTCGAACCATCTGTTGGGCTCTCTGTATATTTGCCGTCTCTTACTTCTTGACACGTGAGCTACTAATCTTTCTTCTTTTTCATAAAATCTAAGCAATTTATGATGGTTAATTTCTGAATTTGGAATATGACGGTGTTTAATTTTTTTTTAGCCTGTTTGGGTTTATCTTACTTATTCTATGCTGATAGATTGATGTGTACAGTAAGAAAACTATGGAATTTAAGTTTTAATTTTAAAGCAAATTTATTTTTGGTTTCTAGCTATGGTTCCAATGCAATGTTTATTTACTAGTTTCATGGGTTTAGTATTATTAATTTTGTGATATTCAAATCGAAGCTAGGCCGGATATTAATGTTTCTGGATTATGTAAGGACTGTTCAGCAAGCTAGTATATTCAGATATTAAATAGCTGAATTTCCTTTTGCAATTGAGGCTCATGATACTGTTGAGTAGCTTCTAATATAGGCAGCAATTACTCAAAATCGGCCACTTTATCTATTGTACTGCTGGATTCCTTGGGCTTTACGGACAGGTTTTGGGTTTTGGTGAAGCTACTTTCTTATCGTGATCCCTAGTTGACATGAATCCTTAAAGAGTAGGAAGCTCGACAGCTTCTATTTTCTTTTCCCCTCTCAATTCTATCACTAATTAGTTTAATCAGAACAAATTTGGGCATTACTTGTTACAGTGACTTTCGGTGTTTCTCTCCTTTTCCTTTCAAGACAAGTAATCTGGATATTTGGCTATTTTTGTTGGGATCTTTGATTGTAACTATGCTTCTCTGCTTGCTATGATGGCATTAAATATTAGGCCAATGTTTCTAAATCACATATGTTGATTGCAGATACAAGTAAAGCAATGTTGATGAATATACCCATTGCTGTACTCCTGGTTTCTGGGCTAAGAATATTATTTAATAAAGTGGAATTCCGATGGAAGGTTCACAATGCTCGACCTCTTTCCTACTTGTCGCACTTAGAAAAGAAGCAGCTATCTCCTAATGATTCTCGTCTTTTTACCACGCCTCCGCCATCAAAATGGAAGAGAAAAATAAACTCTCCTGCTGTAGAGGCTGCTATGCAGGATTTTATTAACAAGCTGTTGCAAGACTTTGTCATAGACTTATGGTATTCTGATATTACACCTGACAAAGAGGCGCCTGAGCTTATACATGCCATAATCATGGATGTTCTTGGTGAAGTATCTGGAAGAGTCAAAGATGTAAACCTTGTTGACCTGCTGACAAGGTACTTTTTAGTTGCATCTTTAGAGCATGTTTGGTTAAGCTTAGAAGTTACTTCCCCCCCCCCCCCCCCC